>CAKAOI010029425.1:0-22682 GCA_916701655.1 Sebastiscus albofasciatus
AAAAGAGACATCAAAATCTACACACAGTGGCTTCAAGACGTCACGAGAATACAATGAACATACATGTACCTGCACATGCATGGACATCTGCCTGCGTCCATATTCAGCCCTGCTGTAGTCGTCACTGTAGCTGTGTGAGTGGATGATGCTGGGTTGGCCCAGGTGACCGTCCCTGGTCCTGAGGGTGGACAGGTCCTCGCTGCGAGAGAACCCCCCATGGGCGAACTGTGGCATGTAGGTCTGGTGAGAGGGATCGGGCTCTGGGGCCAGGAGCAGGGGTGCTGGAGGTTGAGCCCGGCTGTGCTGGTGATGGAGCTGTTGCTGTTGAGGCCCATCAGCAGTCGCCAGATGAAAGAGGGGATTCTGGAAGGAAAGCGGGTAGCGCATGGCGGCGGCCTGCTGTTGCTGCTGCTGGGATAGCGAGTCGGTGGTGGTGCCCATCTGGCTCAGCTGGCTCAGCCGGAGGCCGCCGGACATGCTGGAGCCGCCAGAGCCAGCTGACAACCTCCCACCGGCCCGCAGCTGGCTGCTCAGGCCCGACCCCAGGCCGCCACCGCCTCCGCTGCTCAGCCCTCCGAAGCTGCCCATGCCGGCGATGGAGGCCTGGGAGGAGTTGAGCATGTCCACCGACTGCAGGTTAGACACGCTGTTCATTCGGGAATCCTGGAGGTCCATCATAGATACGCTTTTATTGACACTGAGCACCTAAATAATAAGGGATGTGAGAGGCCATTGTGCCCCCTGATATTATGTATGTTACGTGGCCACGGATGATATGGGTGAGGGTGGTGCGGGTGTTTTTACCGCGAGGCCTGGATATCGGAATGCCTCAAAGTATTTCCCAGGAAATACCGCTAGGATGAGTTGCGTGGTGAATCAGTGGAAAAAAAGCAGATGTCATGATAAACTACAGCCTCGATCACACGATGGCAGTATGACTGACATGCACGTCATACTAACCTCACTTTGGTAAAGATAGACCTAGTGGATGGGATGATGATTCCCCAAGTCAGTGTGATAAAACTCACCTTAGGGTCTGGTTCCGTGATGTCCGAGCTGCTCGTGCAGTAGGCAGGGCTGGATCGGGCCAAGGGAGGGCGTGATACGTAGAACATGTCTTTGGAGGACGCTCGATGGGGGTGGTCGCGGTCCTGAAAGCTCATCTGGGAGCGGGTTGGCATGACCCCTCCGGTGGAGGTAGGGGAAGGCAAGCGAGTGATATCTATAGAGCTGGAGAACAGCAGTGAGTAAGGCCAACAATAGCTGAAGACAGAGACTCAGTAGTAGTTAGAGCAGGTTGATTAAAGCGGAAGTAGGCAGGTTGGAACAAATGTGATTCAGAAACATTTTTATAAAACCGTCCCTGTATCCTGGATGCAGCTCCTCAAATGTGAATATTTACTTTCCTTCATTGTGTACAATAACTACAGAGAAATCAAAGTTTCAGAATTTGACAATGAAGTTTATCTGAAGCAGAAAACTTTAGCGTTTAACGTGGCCTACCTATTAAGATCCCTCATCATGAGATTTTGGAACTCGGATGAGATGCCCCTGTTGAAGCTCGGCCGTGACAGCAGCCTGTCTGTCTGCCTCTCCTGCACCCTGTCTGTCTGATGGCTGGGCTGCCTCTGGAGGTGTGGGTTACGCAAGGCCATACTGATGTCGTTCAGGAGGCGAGGCAACGGACCCAGTTTGATGATGGCATCCTGTGGTTCAAAGAAAACCAGTTTTGCTGAGTTTTGCTGCGGATTTAAAAAATAATTCATTTTTGAGTTACCTTATGTGATGGTTTCATTAAAATGCCATATATATATATACACCTTTACCTAAGTTAATGGCAGCTCAAGCCTCATGAAAGACTTAATTTAGCAAGAATATTTGATGTGAGAACTGTTTTTTTTTAGACCAAATTGTTGAAAATTCAAGCCTGAAATGACATATCCAGTCTGAGTTTGGTTTAGTTTGTTGTCAATAACATGACAACATGTACAATATAATGCTATTCAATGCAACAGCTCTTTGAAATAAATATGACTTTTGTTGTCAGAAAAATGTTAACTCATCTATGGAAATTGATTAATTCAAGCCGTACTTGGAGGTGGTTTTGTAGTGGACTGCATTATATTATCAGGTGTAACTATTGTTTATTTCCCTTTACATGAGAATACAATGTAGGTGTCTAATACATATATGGCAAAATTATTGAAAATACAACTATTACCAAATAAGAACAATGAATAATTGATAAAAACTCAAGTTGTGATAAAAACCATAGAGAAATCCTGTGTAAAAATATGACAAATCTAAAAACGAAATAAAAAGGATTAACGTTACATAAATAATGGGCCTCATGCAAGAACTACTCGTACGCTAGTTTCTAAAGGCATAGATGATGTGTGGTGTTTGGGTTTTTACCTTGCTGAGCTGAGCTATGACCTCCCAGAGGAGACTATGGAGTATGGACAGCTCCCTGCCCAGGTCGATGTATCCCTCAAAGCCACCTGCATTGCTGACGCTGTCCAAGTTGGAGATCTCGTACAGGAACTGCTGCATGGAGCCCCACTCCATCTCTAAAAACTCATTCATGAAACACATGTACTCCTCTTTATTGCCAAACCTGCAGGAGGGAAAGGAAGGAAAGGCCAGTGAGGAGATAAGCCGGTGAGAAGATAAGGGAAAGTGAGAGAGAAAACGCAGAAAAACAAGTGAGCAACACATGACGGCAAAATTAAATGTCAACTGGAGTCACAATTTATGATAACTCTTAAACTGTTCTGTTTCTGACATAAATGTCCTATAAATCGCCAAAACAATACAATACATTTTGGTGTGAATAATCCATGAATGTAAACAAATGTGTTTGTTTAAAATGAAAGCTGCACATGGTACCGTTAACTTACGATGTGATGAGTCAAATAAACCAAACTGAGACAAATTTGAGTTATAGCACAAATAGAGTTGAGTTATAGCACAGCAGGTCCTATGTAGAAAAACAATTTGTAACTTAAAAACAAGGAGCATTTTGACCTTTCTGGCACAATATGTTGGAAACTTAGGGAACATTTTTTAACTCCTTGTGTCTTAAATTGTGAACAAACTTTTCATAGGGAAATAAAGTAATGAACGTGTCTAGAGGTGTAAACCAGGGTTCATTCCTCAGCCCACTACTATTCACCATTTTCATCAATACAGTTGGGTACAAATGTTCCAGATTTTTTATTCTGCCTATATGCAGATGACACAGTCATTTACATCAGTTTTGAATTAGGTAAACTAAGTTTATGTTGTTGTTTTATTCCAAAATGACTCCAGATATTATTATTAAAAGCATTTTGGGCACTGCAGGAAAGGAAGACTGAACATATTTAAATGTAAAAATTATTAGAAATGATTTTCTGCAATAGATTTTACTTCACAAAAAGGACACAAAATTAAGAATTTAGTTTAGGAAAAAATGCCTGTTTTTTTGTACTCCAAGAAGAGATTTGTTGCTTCTATGTTTTTATTGATTATGGGATGAGACTGAATGCTTGCTGTTTGAGCATGTTAGATACTGTCTGGTGTAGTGGTTAGTGACATGATGCAAAATGTAAAAGCTGTTAATATAATGAAATAAAACTGACTTGGAGAAGTTAGCCAGGTTTTGCACTACTTTCGCGATGAGGGTGAGCGTGCGTGACGTCTGCTCGTCGGGATACTCCTGGGTAAGGTTGAAGAGCGACGGGGACATGATGGCAGGACACAGGAAGCGTAGGAAGAGGGAACCACTGATGAGACGGTCGGCGATGTCTTCCCGACCTCTCTCAGCACAGCGCACTCTCCAGGAGGCAAAAACTTCCTTTAGCTCTCGAGGGAAAACACTGTGAAGGGGATATACTACATGTCGGGATCAAACTGCAGAGATTCAGAGATTCTTCATTTCCCCGTGAAAGAATCTGGAGTCTCATGTATCTTTAAAACAGCAGAGAGGAATACACACATTCAAAACGAAGCGCCGAATAACTACTCACCAATGGGAGTTAACGATCTTGCAGAGTGCTAGTTCACAGCACATTCGGAGATTTGCTTGGTGGTCTGGGAGCACAGAGGGTGGTGTTCTCATGGGGTCCACTTCGCAATTTTCCTCTGACTCATACAAGGCCCTTATGAACTCCCCTACAAATGACATTTTATTAGTAACAGCAAATTGGTGGAACCTATCACCAAGATCCGCTCAGTGTTGTTAATACAGAGCAGCAGCAACGACAACCAATAGTACACAAAGGAATCCATTATGGGAGAGTAGAAAGCAGCAAATTCAACAGACCAAATGCAGTGTTGCCACAAAACATGCTGCAGTTTGGGTAAAGAGTCATGACTTCGGTGACCAGACGTCCCGGGTTTCTGGGACAGTCCCGGTTTCAAGCTGACGTGTCCCGAGTCCCGACACATATCCGTAAAACACTCAAATGTCCCGGTTTTCAACGGTCACTAACAAATTGTCCTGGTTTTCACCACAATTAAAATAATAATATTTTACTTAAATAGACGTTTATCATATTCCACTCATTAATTAATTTGTGCGCATGAGATAAGTATATAGAGAGCCAGCACCGCTGCCGTCTCTATAGAGAGTGATGTTACGCGCTGAAAAGCCTGCAGAGCTGCACTTGGCTAATCACATATTTCAATATATCATCAAACTCAACACAGGTGTGACTCTAGGGAAGGGGGACAATAATAAAGTCACCCCACAAACCCAAACTATCTCTTCAAGAAGGTGGATAACAGCATCTTAGGGGTGGGTTTTTTCTTTAATTAAAACTTTTGTCATTCTAACACTTCCAGAAGTTGATGTCCTGGATTTGAAATCAATTTCAAATTGGTGTGAATTTTGCGCAGTTGCTTTAATTTGTACGGTGACAATCTCAAACGTTCTGGCTCACCTATAGCATCCTTGAGGTACTTATGTCCGATCAGTTTGAGGTACTCTTCTATGGCTTTGGTGGCCAGAGTGTTCTCTCTGAAGATAAGGTGTTCTCGGTCGATGAATCTGTCTACCTCGCACATCGCCATGTCTGACAGGAAGTCCTGGAGAAAGGGAGAACTAAATTATTGTTCTTTATTATACGCAGAAATAAAAAAAGGTCTGAAAAAGCTTCGTTTTAGCACATATTCACATGCCGATGAGTCACATAGAGGTGTCCCTACCTTAGCTTTCCCCGTGCTCTGCAGTATATGCACCAATGCACAGGCCACCTCCTCTTTACTCTTGACACTCAGCACGGGCTCCAGCACAGCACACAGGGTGCGGTAGTTATTGGTGACGTACTCTGCAAACTCCTTGTACAGCTCCATGGGCAGGATGTTCATGGTCTGGAAGCGGGATTTGAGGCGTAGGGATGCGTTGATGATCTTCCCCCCTCCGGCACCAGCCCCCTTGGTGAGGACGCTGGGCTGGATGACCGGGTACCACTGCTCCACAAACTGACGTCCAGTGATGCTTGAGATGGGGATGCTAACAAGCCCTAAGTATGTGCTCTTTTCCTTGGAGAGAATGATATCAGTAGAGATAAGCATGTGTCAAAGAAAAGTTGTCTTTCATGAAGCTGTACAAATTTTTATAAAATATAAGTTTGAAATGTCAAAAAAAGTTCATTTAAAGTTTTAGCACTGAATAAATAATGAGCAGTAAGACTAACACTGGATCCCTGGAGTGTCGTTTCAAGATAGAAATGAGTTGTTTTTCTATAGTGGTGCTACTCTTGTACTAAATTGAAAAAAGAAATGATCGTATTTATGACTCACTATTTATTCTCTTGCTTAAAAGAAATATTATTTTTAAAAGTCAAAACCTAAAGGGGCAAAAAAATAAGCTTTTTCCTGACAAATGACACAAAATAGCCGTAATGCGGTGTATCCGCAGGGGGCTGATAAGGTTGCTGATCCATGGCAATGACTCAATGATTACGTCATCAATTAAGATTGTTTCTGACTATTCTCTGCAGTAAGTTCCCCTCCAACCCAAACTATGCATGTTTCAAAACCATAACTGTTTTGTTATAAAGCCACTAAAGCAAAATGACAAAGACAAAAGCAGCGCCACAGCAGACGAGACCCCATTTTGCTATTGGCGATTTCTGCATAATGTTACCTCCTGACTCTATGTTATTTGTTCATCTCTTCATGTTTGTTGAACTGATGCTCCAATAAGCCAAATTGCTCATTTCTGTTGGAAAAATGTTGCAGGAGAAGGAGGGCTGTGCCAGGGCTGATAAAGGCTTTCTACTAACTTCTAACTTTAAAATGAACTTTCAGGGATATCATCACCTTATAACTTAATATGGTGAAATTGTTAGATATCTGTTTCTTATTTACACATCCAGCAGTTACGGAGCAACGTTATCATTCATTCGGCCACCTGAGTAATGTAAAGTCCAATATTGACTCTCTTTTAACTTTGTTTTTGACTCTCTACCAACTCCTGAGGGAAATATCTGGCTCTTTAACTGCTAAAAGCTCCACCAGCTAGTCACCGACTGTGTCTGTCTGCTGTATGGAGCTGAGAAGGAACTGTAAAGTTGTCTTTTATGGGCTTTTTCGCTGAAAACAGCTGCCTGCTGTGGCTAAAAACGGCCCTGTGAGAGTTACGAGGATGAACCAAAACACAAAGGTTGCAGGTTGGACAGCTAAACAATGAGCTGTAACTATAAAGCTGAGGGGAGCTGCAGATTAAAGTGATAATCATCTGTAGGTTCATCATTACGAGTGACCCCTTTCACTTTGTCTTTACATTGTCATATGATTCATTGAATTGTAAAATGATCAATTATAGCCAGAAAGAAATCATTTTATGTATATTCAAGTGACTGAGTCATTTTATTCCCATGAAATCAGCAACAAAAAGCTAAAATGAACTAAATACCACAACGGTGCTTCTGTCAAACTAACCATTGTTACCCTACAGATCTCTTAGTCACCTTGCGTCTCTTCTTGTCAGTCTCCTTGTATAGATGAAGGCGTAGGTTGCGGACGGCTGGCAGGTTGTTGAATTCAAAGTGCTCGCCCCAGAAAACGGTGTCGGTGCGGGGCTTGCTGGTGGTGCGTGCGTACAGCATGTCGTCCAGACAAAGTTCGCAGTAGTAGCGTTTCTTGGCTGGAAGCTCGCGGGCCTCGATGATCCACAGTTTGAGCACATTGTCCACCCTCCGGCTGTTGTCCTGCGTGGAGATGAAGTCGCGTCAAATAAGGTCAAGTGCATCTACTGTCATTAAAAAGCTTTACAAGAGAAGATGATACTATGCAGGGGGGGAAACGTGACAAACAGCAAAGAAAAAAGTTCTGAGATATGGAAACAGAGACAGCATGTGTGAATAAAAGGTGACAGCAGATCAGCCTGCAGGAATAAATGACAGGAAAGAAATAGCTGTTGACATGGCGGTTGAGCTACTGGGGATTGTAGGCTGTTCTTGATAAATTGCTCTCAACTCCGGACTTGAATACAGAGACAGACAACAGCATGACAGAGACGCAGTAGAGAAAGACAACAGAAAGTGTGAAGGAGAAGAGTAGGTGAGTGGTTTCACTGGCTGAAAACAGAAATCCACTTGAACATAGAAAGACACAAATGACACAATGCACATGTGCTGCAAAGACGAGGGACAAACAATGATGGTAATGTTTCTGTAGACAGCTACACTTCCTAATCATGATCACAAAGCCCAAGCTATATTTGACATCCCCCATGGGAGGAGAGAGTGCCGTGTTGTTCGTGATGTTTCAGCGAACGGGAGGCTGAGTCATTTCAATTGGGCTCAAATGCCATTGTTGTTAGCCCCCTGTTTGCTTCAGACGATTTAAGTCCTAATTTAGACAACTCAATATGTGAGCATCGGCTAGATCCACAGCGCTTAAGTTCTCCATTTGTATGCTCTTTGATAACCAGCGCCAAACACAAGGCATAATTAATTCCAAACGTCTGAGATTGAATGCGCTGGGCATCTGGTGGCTCAGTTTGCTAGTGCACATACAGTGCAGCAGCACCAGCGTGGGCTCGAGTGCTCCGCCTTGATATCATGTTACATCTTCCCTAGTTTCAGTCAGATCTCGAATTCACCACCAAAAAACTAGTAAAACATGAAAGCGGGGTGAAGTGGCAGCTCTCCTTTTTTTTGAGAAAACAAACAACCAAAGCTCAAAGAGGGGAATCAAAAGGCTCCAGAAAGTTAAGAAGCATAATGATAATCTTTGTCTCTGCAGTGAGTCTTATCTCTGTCGATGCATCTGGTCTGAGACGCATGGTGCGTGTTGTTTAGGGGTAGGAGGGGTTTGGAGAGAGCCCCCGTGTGGAGTCCTTGGAGCTCCATGACTCAGCCAGGACCCCCGCGGCCTGAGCATCTGGACGAGGCATTCAGCTCGGGCAATGTTTCATCTCAGTCTGCCTTAATAACTCGTAGTCCCTGGTTGCCATCAAAGCCGCATATCTTGCATGCCTGTTCACTGTTTTTAATAACAGCGAGGGAAAGATATGGGACAATTTTTACTTTGAAATCTGAGTAAGAATTAAGGTTTTTGAGCCGATATGAGGGGCTGAGATTTGTCTTTTTTTTAAGCTGTGAGGATGGAAATAAAATCACAGTACCTTAAAGCTGCACTAGGGAAGATTTTTTTAATGTGAAAATACACCATCACATCTGGTTAAATCATACAGTAGAGCGGCATCCCATCTGCACTAATTAAATGTAATCTGGTGTCAGATATGAACGCACTGACGTTGGGCCGCATGCAAGAACACTTCTGTGTTCTCATCTTAAAACACAGTTTTTTCTGAGGTTTGTTCATGTGAGTGATCCAAATCAGATTCACCAAGCTCTCTTAAAGGTGCTCTATTTGATATCCAGAGCATTAATATAGCAGCAAACACTATCTGCTATGTAAAGATATAGAGGAGTAATGTCTACCTGAGCAGAGAATGAAGTTGCTCTCCCTCTGTGTGTGTTGTAATCAGAGCTTCTCAGTGCTTTGTTGACGCTTTGCCGGTTGGCGTGCCTGTTAGATCATGTTGTATGTGAGCGTGCCCCACTGGCAAGCTCACGGCCACCGCTCTACACTGCACTCATACGGCGGTTACAGCTGATAATGCCGTCTAGACCGATGGTGTCGGCGCGGAAGCGTAGCGCCCACCTCTCGGTCCCCCCTCAGGTAAACATTGCTAGCTCTGTCAGCAGTGTTGCTGTTGTTAGCGCTGTTAGTTGCGAGGCGCCGGCTCGGCCGTCACCATGTGGAGAGCCGTGCGTAGGTAATAGAAATGCTCTGAATATTGAATTTAGCACCTTTAACTGGATACATTTATCGTAAATCCCTCGTTTTATCCAGATGAGTGCCACCTGTTCATGAGGAGGAGTTAGTGAGTCTTACGTCTATGACTGAAATGAGAGGCGGTCATGGAGATATTATAATATTATAGCCTACAGTAGGTGATGTTTCACTGTCAGGTGCAACAGAGAATTATACTGGACAGCGACCTGCGTAAGTAGAGTGACAGAATTTTCCTACAATATGTAACTGTATTTAAGTTGCTGCACTGATAATCTTAAAACCCTCAACCATCAAATAAGTCTTAGATATATATTTAATTTTAGTTAAAGGTCCAGGTTGTAGGATCTGGCAGATTGCAACCAACTGAAGCCTCTCCTGTGTGCCAACCGTGTGTGAAGGAGAACTACGGTGGCCATCACAAAAACGCAAATGGCCCTCTCTAGAGTTGTTGTAAGAGTAGCGTAGGTCATTTGGAGCAGAGCCAGTGCGAGTGTGTGTGTGCGGGGAAAGTGAGTGGTGAAGCAAGAGAGAGAGAACGGCGGTGACGGGAACGAGTAACGTTATCGACTAAGAAAAGTTTGGTTTGTCCGTCCTGGGCTACCGTAGAAACATGGCGGAGCAACATGTCGGACTCCGTGAAGAGGGGACCCGCTCCCTATGTAGATATAAACGGCTCATTCTAAGCTAACGAAAACGCAACTCTTATTGTCAGGTGATTTATACATTAAAGAAAACATAGTTAATAATATTACATTCCGTTTCTGCCAATAGATCCCCCTAAATGTTACACACTGGTCCTTTAATTTTGGTGTCATATTTAAACTCCAAATTCATTCAGATTAAGGTATTTCGATTAAAGGTCAAAGGCGTCTGTACATGATTCGTGCGACAGGTCTGGACCACTCGTGAACTTCCTTTGTGCCAAAGAGAAAATTCTAAGAACAAGAAAATTAGTGAATGCCATAAAGCTCTTAATTACTCGTACATGGCACATTAGAACAAATCTGTTACCACGAGTGGTTCTTGC
Source organism: Sebastiscus albofasciatus (assembly GCA_916701655.1). Lineage (NCBI taxonomy): Eukaryota > Metazoa > Chordata > Actinopteri > Perciformes > Sebastidae > Sebastiscus > Sebastiscus albofasciatus. The sequence continues at coordinate 10,325 of CAKAOI010029425.1, forward strand.
ATGAGGCCCACAGTGAGAAAGGACCTGCACTCACCAGTATTCAGTCTTTTGCCTCTTGTCCCTTCACTATCCTTTAGTATCACAGACATGCTGGGCTGGTAAACATCAGCCTGCTGCGTGCAATTTGCCAACATCACTTTACCTGATTTGTAGATTTCAAAAGTTGTTTTTTGTTTGTTTGTTTTTTTTAAACAGAAATGTGGATCCTCCACCCTGCAACATTACCTCGTGCAGCTTTAATATTTGCGTGGCGAAGCGACTAAAATTGTTCAACATAGACACACACAGACACGAGGATGGAGTTCACACAGAGAAATGAAGCGGTGCGCTCTTATTGAAAACAGACAACAACGGGAGACGGGGAGGAGAGAGAGAGACACACAGACAGAGGGATCATCCTTTTTTTTTTTCTTCCTCTACCGCATCCCTTTCTCTCCCCTCACCTTGTTGGGCTTGACAGCTCTCTGCAGGTTCTCGATCCATTTGTCTCTCTCTGCAGCTGAGCGACACGCAAAGCACTTGGTTCCCGATGCCGTAGTCACCTGAGGTTATAGCCAATGGTAAATTCAACAACCACAGCCATTAGTAACTATGGAGACTGCAACTAAGGCGCCAAAATAATGTCTTGTATTCACTCTCAACCTCTGTCATGTTCCACTAATGGAAAGATGATGGAAAAAGCTGACACTCCTGCAGCAAATTATGTAGGGACTAGGGCTCATTTCAGTGTCCTTGTTCCTTTCATTCTTCACATGTAAAAAAAATAACACTTTCAATTCACAGTCTCTTTCACGTCACTGTCACTTGTCAGGATGGAACAAAACATTTTTTGGTGCTATTTACTGCTCTGTACACTGCACTTTGTGTGTGTGAGTGTGCTGCTGTTTGTCCCACACCGTGCAGCTCAATACTCACCTCAAAGCAGTACTCTTGTCCCAGGATGCTCGAGTGGACAGGTTTGATGATGGCGTCCTCGTCCAGAGTGAGGTCCAGCGCTTCGGCAGCGCTGCTGGGAGACAGCAAGGACTCATGGGAGTGGGACTCTTTGAAGCTCTGCATCAAACGGGTCCTGGGAGGAGTGAGAGTTGTGGTTAGATGTGCAGAGGGGAGGCTCTTTTATTGAAGGTTGCATTACTAAAATTATGTTCGTCAACGTAGGAAAATTATAATTCTAAACCTCAGCGCCTTTTTTTTTTGTTTTTTTTTACCAAAACTACACTTTATTTTCATATTTATCTTTGTGCACTGACAAACAGACATATAAGTGCTGCACGATATGTTATTACTATGTTATATTATTATGTGGTAATAAATAAATCACCAATATATATTTATGAATATCTAGTGTCAAGAGGCAGGAACACCACAACCCACATTTTTATGTTTTGTTTTGGACAAATAGAGACAGATGTTTTAGATTTGTCCTGCTAAGTGTTAAACCTGCACGGCAGCTGGATTCTCACGATGTCACACGATCACGCGAGAATCGCTGTATCAATTGTCGCAGGAAAATCCATCTCGTCTGGCTTCAAGTAATGCGTTTGTGTCCGGGTCGCCAGACAACGGACCAATCAGCGTCCTGTGAGGAGATACTGCAAGTAATGGTGTGGCTGAGGTGTGTCTGAGACGTGAGACCAGGTCATACTTGCTAACCTTGAGACCTCAAAAAAATCAGAGTTTCAGACACTATGTTTCCTGCATTCAGGTGATTTTTAAAGAATGAAAATAATAAGCTTTTTTTGTTAAATAGGCTTAATTTTAAATTTTACTTTTAATTCTCAGGAAAGAAAACTGAATAATGTGTCCCTCTGGCGTGATCTCTGGTATTAATCATCAGTTTTTATTCATTGTTTGCTCCTGCTCGAGTATTTCTTTCTCTTGTATTCTCCATTTCTCTCTCCTTCTCTCACTTCACTGAAGGTCCTTTCACTCACATTGCGACAACGGCACCACTGCCCTCTGAAACACGTTATTTCCAATGGCTTGCGCCACGCCACGACGTCTTTTTGCTGGGATGTGTGGCGAGCACAACTCAAACCGTGCGGCGGTGTCGCGAGCAGCTCTCCTCCGCCGGGAAAAGATATTTGGTTTAGCTATATTGCCGTCCGGGTGGAAACAGTACAGCTTATACACGCTGTATAGTGAGAGAAACAAGTTGAGATAACAAAAAGGAAAAAAAGTTTGGAGAAATACAGGAGAACTGTCACACCGGGAGGAAACCAGGAGAGGGCGATGAAAAACGTGAGTCTCCCGGGAAAATTGGGAGGGTTGGCAAGTCTGAACCCGGTGAGGCCGTATCAAAGAGTTTAGAGGCAAAGAGGTGAAACTCAGGTGCTTTTTTGACAACAGCTGCTAGATGGTGCTGCGGTCGAAAACGCCAATGAGTCTGTAGCCATGGATGTATAAAGAGACGTCTGTTAATCTGAGGAACATTGTTTTTTCCCAGTATGAACACTTAAATAGCCCTCATTTAAATCTTTATGTCCTAAAAGTTGTAAAATGAACTAACAGTTGAATCCAGAGTCATTTTCCTCGGCATAATGAAGGTGCATCAGACCCACAGGACTGTACCGCCCTGCACGCTTATATGACATATCAGGTTCTGCCAGCTTCCTGCTAGCTGTATGCGGCTGTAATAATGGATATATTGGCTGTAAGTCATCACTTTTATGATCTTATAATACACCCATGGGCTGTATGCTGTAAGCCTGTACCGTGGTGGATGTATTAACGTCTCTGTTCCCAAACAACCGGCTATCGGCCAGTAGCTATTAGTACTAGTAGCATGACATAAACAGAGGTTAATGGAGTTGTAGGTTATTTACTAACATGCAGGGCAAAAGCACAGGACACAACCTCTTATACATCCATGGTATGTGGTCTGTTGGACATTTTGGAGGACGTTGACATGAAAAAGTTTGAGATTGCTCTCAAAATCTGTTGTTTTCCATTTATGTCCATCGCTCACTTTATGCTCTTCTGGCAAAAAAGTCCAATAAATGACTAAGTAAGTAAGTAAATAGCTATAATATTATGCATATTTATAATATTTGTATTGTTCAACACAGGCTATTTCGGTAGAGACATTAAAATGGAACAATTTTTGACTTTCACTTCTTAGCAATATACGTTCTTTGACCATAGAGTGAGACGACACGGAGAGGCGACTGTTCATAAACAACAGCGGTGGCTCCTAAAGAGGTTAGCATGGGTGCTGCAATAGCAAAAGTTATATCAGAACTGGGCAGTATTTGTTCATTGAAAGAAGAGCAGCACTGAAGGAGATGTCTTTGGCCTTCAGTGTGTTCCGCTTTTGTTACAGTATTAACCTTGTATCGCTAAGAGGCAATGAGAGAAAGATGAAATGAAAGATAATGAACATTTTGAAACTATCCACTGTAAATAATTTAACAGGCAGCGGTAAAGTGGACAGCTTCTAACAGCACAAGGTTCAAATCCAGTAGATGGACTCGGCAGCAAAGTGACTGAAATACTCATTTTAACCTTGTTTGACATGTAAATAATTGCTCGTATCAGGTCAGCAATTACGCAAAATCAAAAGAATACTTTCTTACAGTTTTGTTTATTTTTGTCAGTTCGATAAACCAAAAATTAAAGATCTTGTTTTTAGTATTTACTTAGCTGTCTTTACAGATGTATCAAGTCTTTTCCCTCCAGGCAAAACATTTTAAACTCTACACACAACATTTCAAGATGATTCTTAATAATATCATTAATCCTGACACACATATAAGTGAACAAGGTTTCCGCTAAAGCCCATCCATCATGCTCACCTACACGCTTACTCCCATACACACACACACACACACACACACACACATGCATGCACAGAGGCATGTACCGTCACAGACCAGCTCAGCAGACAGTCACTAAGACAGATGTATGATGAGTCTAACCAGAGAGCGAGGAGGGACGGTCAGGTGTGACGAAGCCCCTCGGAGAAGAAAAAGGGAGGATGGAAATGAGGAAAAAGGAAAGAAAGAAAAGATGCTGTATGTCCTCCGTGCAGCGTCCGACTCTCAGCTTCTCCCCTGCGCTCGCACTGCTTTGGTCTACGTTCAATCATAACGTTCATCAACAGTGCACTGATTACATGTAGGGGACCGAGGGGGGGAGGAAGAGATAAAAATAGACCCAAAGGAATGAGTCAGATTGAGGGGAATACAGAGGAGAAGAGAGGAAGAGTGGGGGAGGTCATGAGAGGATGTGAGAAAAGGGGTGAGGGGATCGAGAGAGAAGACCTCTCAGAGGAAATCACTTTGATTATGTAAACAGTGGATCCTTTGGAGAGGAAGAAAGTGAGCGCATGGATTAAAGGAAAGAAAGAGAAGAGAAGGGAGATGGAAAGAGGGGCTGAGAAGAGAGCAAGAGCGCTGGAGGTAAAAGAAGGTCTAAGGTCTCAGCGGGGAGCTAAAGTGCAGGAAGAGTCAAACATGAAAAGACACGCACACACACCTTCAAATCTCATTCAACACGTCACGACTGATGAACCTCACAGCTGAGAAAACAAGCTAAGCACCAGCGACGATTGATTAGAAACAAGGATTCAATTAGCAGATACAATACTTCAAATTCAGAGATATTGAGGACATATTTTGTGCATCGTTGCGGGGAACTAAAGCAGAACACGTCTCACAGCCAACAACACACAAACACATTTAGCTGAACTACTAAAGTATGGAAGTGGAGCAGAAACGATTAGTCCATTAATCAATTAGTCCAATATCAGAAAATTATTCCACAACAATTTTGAGGCCATTTAATCAAGTAAAAAAAGGTCAAACATTGTTGCTGCTTCCAGCTTATAAAACGAGAGGAGTTTCTGCTTTTGTCTGTTTTAAATCATTTTGAGTATTTTAGATTTTTTTGGGCATTTGAAGACGTCACCTCGGGCTTTTAGAATTATATTTAACAGACTAAACGATTAATCAGAAGAATTATCAGCAGATGAATCGATAATGAAAAGAAACGTTAGTTGCAGCCCTTATAAGATTTAAAGGTACCAACGTACAATTTACATGGATTAATTGCTTTGTATTGCCAATGTGTGAACAGACTGTAACGCCTGTAACGTGGCGTTTACGCGTGCTCCAGAGTGTATTGCCTCTCTTCAGCTCCCAAACAGCACCAACAGTGTGTATCTAACGTAGCAAAATACTGTCTTGAGTGGATTACGTCAGTTAATCCATCCAGGGTCTGTGTTATAGATGAGTAGTTTGTTTATTGGATTAAATCCAGAGTGGCAGAAAAGAGAAAAAACGCTCGTATTTTCGTTTCATCCTTCCCGCAGCATGGAGACTACTTTGCCGAGAGGAGAGCAGGGCAGCTCCAGAGACGGACCCTCAGTGGCTATAGCAACTCGAATTCAGTTAGCACAAACCCCAGCGCCGGGTGTCTGATCCCGGACCGCCTTGACTCCCCCCGGATCAGCAATCTTTCTGTTGCTGTAATTACTCTGGGTTACTGCTGCTGTTCACCAGCCTGCTGTGACCCCTGACGCCGGGCTTTGCGCTGGCTGAATTCTAGTTGCTATCTAACCCTAAGGCTGCATTCAGAACAGATCAAGCGCTGCGGCGATTCACCACAGGGTTGTGTGGCGGTGTGGGAAAGTCACTTTGAGGCCCATTAACTGTGTCAATCAACGTCTTTTGTTCCCTCACGGCTGGGTTGTGCAGCCCTGGATCACTAGATACGTGATTGACCACCGCAGCGTGACATCAGGTTGTGTTTCTCCAGAAGTTTTCCGTTTCTACTTTTCCGCTGCAGCCCAAACGCACCTCCCTCACTCTAATATGAGTGGGAGGACTTGTGTTTTCGCCGCACCTTTGGATCTGGTGTGAATGCAGCGGAACCCTAATGCACAGTAATGTCATGCACTGTTTTAGCCGATGGGTAAAATGATCCAAATATTTGCAAAAATGTTGCCGACTGATCAATACTTTAAGCATTTATCAAGCAAAAACTCCAAACATTTGCCATTTCTAACTTTTTTGCTGCTTTCCTCTATTTTATATAATTGCAAATTGAATATCTTTAGGTTTTGGACTAAAAAAAGATTATATTGTTCACTATTTCTTCACATTTTATAGGCTAAGCAATTCATTTATTAATTAAACAAGTACTCAATAGATTAACTGATATTGAAATTCTAAAGAAGATTATACTTTGCAGGACAGAAAATGCTCTGATTTGCATTTAGGTCATCACAGGACACTGCAGCTCCGCTGAGAAACAGGCTAAGATATACAGAATATTTATGTATGAGTTATATGACAGGGTGACCTGCAGTACCGTAAGGGAAGGGAACTCTGAGACCCATCGGGTATTTGCATGAACAATCAGTTCAAAGTAATTATTGAAAAAAGTATGATCAGAAATACAGTATATCCTTGTTTTAGAGTCTGTTTGGGAGCTCGGAGGCACATTTATGGCTGCCTGAAAAACGGCATGTGTTCTCAGATAACTCTCTCCGGATAAATAAAGATAAAAAAGAGAATAATAGTGATCAAAGCTGCAGATCCCTGACAGAAAACATCCAGAGTAAACAATCCCGACTTCAACCTCGGCTCTTGACTTTTCTGTCCGCGCTGTGTCTCCTCAGACCGGCCGGGGATAACAGACATCCACAACCTTCCCAAATGAATAAATCATGTGGAAACGCACCTTGGCAGACACCTGGCTCAGGAAAGGTTTCAGCGCTCTCCTGAGTGCACCGTTGCCCCGTGTTTAGATGATCAAGATGACCTTGTTCACATTCGAAGTTTGAGTTTGTCTTGGCTGTAGCTGTCCAGTGGGAGTTTATAGATAAACTGAATGGACAAAATTAAAGCCGAGAAGTATTAGTGGATAATTCATTTGTCGATCGACGGAAAAATAATTGGCAATTATTTTGACAATCTATTACAGTAAGTCATTTTTAAAGCAAAAATTAAAACGCTATCTCGTTCCAGCTCGGAGTGGCTGCTGTTCTTCATCTTACGTGACAGTGAAAATGAATATCTTTGGGTTTTGGACTGTTGGTTGGACGAAAAAAGGAATTTTGAAGACGTCATGTTGGGCTTTAGGGAATTCTGACTGTGAAAATTCAGATTTTTCAGATTTCTGTGACATTTTACAGACCAAACGAATAATTGACTAAAGGGTAACTTCAGTATTTTTCAACCTGGTCCCCATTTTCCCATATTTTTGTGTCTAAGTGACGAATAGGGATAACATTTTTTTAAATTGGTCCAGTATTGAGGGAGAACGCTGTAACCGACAGCTCGTAGGACAAGTGATCAGCGTCAATGTAATGTTACCTCCACTAAAAGTGCTTGATTTTGCCACAACTCTACAGAGAAATAAAACCTTTTTCCGTTACCTTTCTTTAGCTTGATCCAGTCTGTTTGTTATTATGTCCACGTCCCGCTGAAGGAGAAGTCTCGTTGTGAAATCTGAATATCCGTATACTCTGGCCACCTAATTCAAAGACCTCATCCACATTGTGGAAATCAATTAAATATTCAGCCAACACTAAGCTACGCTTTCTGTACTCCAACACAACAAACTCTGACAACTCTCAAACGGCTGCCACTCGCGTTTCCACCATGGATGTATTCCACCATTTGTCCTTCGGCAACACGTCACCTCGCCAGATTTCAGGAGAGTAACTGTAGCAGCCACGATGCTGCGTGTGGCGTCGCCGACATGCAGCAACTTTACCAGTAAAAGTCTCCACCGCACATTTAGTTTAGTTTAGCAGGTTGTTAGCTGTGCGTCTGCCCGGCGTAACTTTAGCGAGTGTCCGACAAACAGTGTGTGTATTTGTGTTACGTTAGCAGCTCCATTATTGCCGGTGGCTTCGTGCTTGTGGCCGCCACACACACAGTCTGTTAACGAGACAAAACTTTAACGAGTGTCCGTCAGACAGCGGCGTTGAGTGTGGGGTTGTTGGTGGGGTTGTTGGTGGCATTATAGCTGTGAACGTAACAGTGTGTGTACAGTTTATTTATCGGTGAATAAATGCTACAACTGCTCCGCTCCGCACCACTCGAGAGACGGGAGCCAACTTCCTGTTTCTGCAACTCCGGCTCTGCCTCTTAAGGTGGGCTGTTCAGGTGGACTAAGAGGCTAAAGCTTACTGAAAAAAGTTAATACACAAGGCTGATGTCACACTTGCTATTTAGTAAATTGTTAAACACTTAAACAACATTACTTGAAAACTGGAAATTTTAAATTTCATAAAGTGTATTCTGTCATCATCTTTTTCTCCTTCAAAATAAGAACTTTGCAGAACAAACTTCCGTCAAACCAAAATTCGTCACTCTGAGGACGATTTCCCGGAGAAGATTAGCAGTGTAACTCGTGTGCTGCTGTGCTCTGACGAATGCCAGTGCTGCTACAACTATGTACATGATACAGAGGAGGTATAATTAAGCAAATCTCCCACTGACTCATTATGGTCTGTACAGCCGCCATATGGCTGTCTGCTGGTTGCCATGGTGAGAGGGGGATGTTTTTTCATCGCCCGGCAGCGATGGCGCTGAGTGTTTTAATCGTAGGTGACACTGAGAGTGTAAAATAAACAACAATTCATAGCAATGATGGATGGAGATAGAGAGAGAGATAGAAAGAGGTAGAGAGAGAAAGAGATAGAGAGAAGAGATAGAAAGAGGTAGAGATAAAGAGATAGACAGAGGTAGAGATAAAGAGATAGAAAGAGGTAGAGAGAGAGATAGAAAGAGGCAGAGAGAGAGATAGAGAGAGGTAGAGAGAGATAGAACGAAGTAGAGAGAAAAAGATAGAAAAACGTCAAGAGAAAGAGATAGAAAAGAGGTTGAGAAAAAGAGATAGAAAGAGGTCGAGAGATAGAAAGAGGTTGAGAGAAAGAAAAGAGGTCGAGAGAAAGAGATAGAAAGAGAGAAAGAGAGAGAAGAGATAGAAAGAGGTTGAGAGAGGTCGAGAGATAGAAAGAGAGAAAGATAGAAAGAGGACAAGAGAGAAAGAGATAGAAAGAGGTTGAGAGAGAAAGAGATAGAAAGAGGACAAGAGAAAGGTAGAAAGAGGACAAGAGAGAAAGAGATAGAAAGAGAGTATGCATTGGACATTCAACCTGGACAGGTTGCTAGGCTACCACAGAGCTCCCTGATGTCTTATCTATGGTCCTAATAATCGATTACAATATTTAATCGTGATTAATCGCATGATTGTCTTTAGTTAATTGTGACTAATGTACCTTAAAAGGGAGATTTGTCAAGTATTTAATCCTCTCATCAACATGGGAGTGGACAAATATGCTGCTTTATGCAAATATATGTATACATTTATTATTGTAAATCAAATAACAGCACAGAACAATGACAGATATTGATCCAGAAACCCTCACAGGTACTGCATTTAGCATGAAGATATGCTCAAATCATAACATGTCAAACTGCAGCCCAACAGGCAACAACAGCTGTCAGTGTGTCAGTGTGCTGACTTGACTATGACTTGCCCCAAACTGCATGTGATGATCATAAAGTGGGCATGTCTGTAAAGGGGAGACTCGTGGGTACCCAGAGAACCCATTTACATTCACTGATCTGGAGGTCAGAGGTCAAGGGACCCCTTTGAAAATGGCCATGGCAGGTTTTAGCGTAAGTTTGGAGCGTTATTTAACGTCCTTCACGAGGAGCTGGTACCAATAGATTCCTTAGGTCTTCTAGTTTCATATGATGCCAGTATCTTCTCTCTAGCTTTAAGAAGTTTAAGAAGTCTTTAAGTTAAAGAAATTAGCCTTCATTTTAGTTAAGGCGTTATAATCGTGTTATTATCGCGTTAACTTTGACTAGTCCTAGTCCTAACACAATAAAATCATTACAAATGTCAGGAGTAGCCTCCCAATCTACATCATTTGTCTAATAAAACTCACATTTAGTAATTAGTTCACACTATTAAATGACCAATAACTGTGTTACGCCTCATCCCAACTTCCTGTTTCAATCAAAGAGAAGCCTTATTTCGTTGAAGTAGATGGAAAAGTAAATAGTTTGTGATGCCGTAACATTTACACAAACAGGCTGGGAGGAAAAAAGACAAAAATTTGATTTCATACATAAATGCAACTGCACAGTGTTTGCATACTAACACAGCCAACCGCAGCCTGGCACAGCAGATTAATCCACACATGAACGCTTGAAATCACTCTCACTCACTGACCTGTCTTGGTCGGCACTGCGGAAGCGGGGGAGGATCATGTGGCGGAAACTGCTGGTTCGGTCCAGTTTGGGCTGACTCTTAGCCCTCTTGATGGAGCCCTTCAACCTTCTACTGAGGAAACTCTGGGGCGGGTGGAGGAGGAGAACAACAGCAAGGGGCAAACAGATGGAGGAGGAAAAGGGGAGGATGTGCATGACGCGAAGTTACAGAGAAGTGAGTGAGTTGGAGAAGATGGGTCGTGTGGTGAAGAGAGATCCAGGTATGGTTTAAGGAGAAAGATCGGCAAAATAAAGAAGAGATGATTCCCATGGAGTCAGTTTGGTTTGTGTCAGATGTGTTTCAGTTAACACCAAAATAAAATGGAGACACACACATGAAACACGTGATGCGTGACAGGGGGAGAGCACAAGGTTAACATATTATCAACAAGAAATCATACACCCACACATGGCCACTTGTCACAGGGAACTGCAGTGTCGTAACAGATCCTGCGGTGGGCAGTGGTGAGCCACACAGTCCAACAACAAGCTCACACACAGGGGTGCAGTTTGTGAGCATCCTTACATGATCAAATAACACAATCTGGACATTGAAGCAGGAAATTATTCATCGATAAGGGAGAACATGACTTGGGGTTCGTCCCAATATCCACACTTTTAGTAAAAGGCCTACTTGTGTGACATATGTGAGGGTTTTCTTCATTTTCTTTTGAAGTAAATGAGCTTATATTCAATACAACAACAGAACGGTAGCAGCATTAAATGGGACATGTGATGCTGTTGATGGAGAAGGTCTTACTAAACTGACAGACGGTTTCTTGTGTCGTTTTCACGTCTACCAGGGATGAGACAGAGCAGATCGCACGTATATGATGTTAGGAACGCGCGATACCGCAGTGAACATGCTTTAGGACAATGCTGGATATCCGTCTTACAAAAGCAGCCAGACCCTGACCATTAGGCGAGCAGTGTTCGGTCTGATTTTAGTTTTGTTGGTCGGCTCAGACTTTGTTGTCTCAGACTGTTTCAGGGCTAAGATGAATCAGCATTTCTTTGAGCTCTGTTTACTGTGTCAAAACTTTACATCTCTCTCGCTCGGATGAAACCTGCAGCCGGAAAGTGTTTTGTGTTGCGATGACAACCGGCAACAGTGAGCTGTCATGTAACAGCTGTGGCATAACTGCATAATAAACAACTCTCTATACAATGATTTTAATACTCGTAGCTTTTTCCCTTCTCTTTTGATATATTTGAACAGAAAACTTAGCTTAAATATCAATGGGGGTTTTTTAAATGTGGTGAAACAGCACTCACTTTGGGACCCACTGAAGACGGCTGTTACAAAAGAGACTTAACATGATGATATTATGATGGTTTCTGTCTGATAAAAGGTTTAAGGATGCAACATATTTGTCAAAATCTGTGATACATTAACGCATGTAAACATGTTCTTGTAAAAAACCCAAAATTCAAGTATGAACCTGAAAGTGAGCACGATACGTCCCCTTTAAATTCTTTGACAGCAAGTGAGAAAATGGCAAAAATGTAGGCTAATTTCACTTGTTTACTTGTTCCACTTGTTCCTAGAAATACATTTTACTTGGAGTAATTAACATTTCAATATAATATGTCACTTATTACATTAAAAAGATGTGACATTTCCCACCCAGATGACAGATTTCAGCCCACTTATAGCATTTTAAAACCTAAACAATGACGCTGTTACATGTGTAGACCTTAAATGTAAAGTTTCAAAGCTGTTTTCATGCTCTAAACCTTGAACTGATAGCTGTGAAGGTAACTTTAGAGCTCAAAGCATGCATGAAATATCACTTTGTGGTTATTCTTTCTCATGTGCCTTACAGAAGCTTCATCTCTGCAGCTTTCAGGAGCATCCTGAAGACTCACGGCAAAATCATTTATATACCTATAGCATAACAGCGTTATTGAGTGGGAGAATGACTGGAGGGAAATGACACCTCGTCATCTGGCATGAGTCAAATGGCTTTGAAGCCTGTCTTGAGGATATGACTAAAGACTTGGCTCCATCTGCTGGTTCCAAGCTAATAGCCTGCATGACTAAATCTGATTTGATTAGCCGCTCCGTCTGACACTTTAAGTCTCAAAAAGTAAAAGCATTCAATACAGAGAGAGAGAGA
>CAKAOI010029426.1:0-11819 GCA_916701655.1 Sebastiscus albofasciatus
CACACACACACACACACACACACACACACACACACACACACACACACACACACACACACACACAAAAGCTGGGTGAGTTTTGAATACAGAGAGGGTTCTCCATGCACCTTCTTGATGCGGGTGTAGTCAATGAGGCGGGCATAGGCGCTGGTGCCAGCGATGATGAGCTTGGGCCTGAACAGCTTGGCCGTCATCTCCATCTGGTCGTAGTCTATGAGTCCTGTTGCAATCTGCAGAGAAGTGAAGAGGGGGACAGATTGAGGAGAGGAAAAAGAGGCAGAGAGAGGGAGGGAATGAGAATATTAGAGGGAGAGTAAGGGTCAGGAGGAAAGAAAAAAAGGACATGAGGATGAAAAAAAGTTAAAATATCTTGGGGATCAAGAGCAAACATAACCACACGGAAAAGAGATTTTTTTTTTTTCATTTGAAGCAGTTGCATTTGAAGTACTTTGGCTACCTTAAAAAGGGGAAGGAATTTGTCGAAGGGAGAGATTTCAACCTATCATATCAACGAAGAAGATGGAGCAATTGCAGTAATGCACCCCTACTTCTCCTAATTCAACCTTTCAGGGATCCACTCAACTGGTGCGATGAGGCTGAACAGATCAGAGGTTGGTTTGGAGACTTTATCAGCTCTTTTCATTGAAATAAGCAATTTGAGATATGTATTAGACAATCCATTGTTCGGGGGACGTCCGTCTGAGTCACATGAAATGGAGTCAGACTTGAACAGTCAAATGACCAGTGTGTCTTGTGTCTGAACCTCCAGTTTCACCCCTCTACTCCTCCGAGCGTCAGAGACGATACAGGCGAGAGAAAGAGAGCGGGATGGAGCAGAAAAACAAAGTGGGAGACAGAAAGGATGGAGAATAAAGGAGACACAGACAAGAAAAAGAAGAGAGAAGAGGAGGAGGGAAAGCTTTATTTAGACAACCTGATAATCTCCCATCTCCAGAGCACATCTATGGATGCCCCCTCACTCCATCAAGCTGCTCATTGTGAAGACAGAGCCAGTGGTGCTGGCCAGCCTGTCGATTTCCCATTATCTCTCTCGCAGAGGGGTCCTGCCTGCCCATACATCAGCAGGTCTGGACACGCAGGCTCTCATGGCCATCCATCAGCCGCTACCAACACCGCCACACAACTATGACCCCAGGAATAAAATACTATACACTAATATACGATGCGCCCACATCTATGGGAGCCTGGTTGTACAGATTTCAATGCTGAATATTTTACGTATTATATTAAACTAACAGGACTGTAAGGTTGCATTGTGAGCGAAGAGGCCATATATCAGCCAAACAGCGGCGTTTATGGCCCTCTGTCGTCAAGCACCTGTCAGCAACAGCTTGTTAGTTTGAAGTTTCTTGAGTTAGACACTGAATCCCTACCCACACTGCCTTGTGTCGTCCCTGTGGGGTCACAAAAGCAAACACGATTTGCCAAAAAGGGGATCACAGCTTTTTCTCCTACATTTTCTTTTACATTCTCTTCTTCTCTGTTTATTTAAATATATATCCTGTTATTAAATTGTTTCTGAAAGAGAGACCAAGACAAAAATATTCAGCATAAATTTAGATATTTGTGCTTATTTAAGATTTGTAATTTGTTGTTCTTTCTTCTTGTCTGGATTGTTTTTCATGTATTTATTTGTTTTTAGTAGATTGTTGTTTTCTGACTGGTTAGTTTTTCTGCCCATTTTGTATGCTTCTTTTGTCATCTATGTTTGTTGAGAGGGGGTCTGTCACACTTCTTATTTTTTTTCGTTATCTGGATTTTATGAAGTCTTATGTTTGCAAATAAAATAAATAAAATAAAAAAACACCTTACACACAAGATACTGTACAACATATTCACAAACATTTACGAAAGTCTTAGTGTGGTTTGTCTATGGATACCAGCACAATGTCCTACTGACTGTAAAATTAAGGGCAGAAACTGACAAAGTAGCAGTGATGATCAACAGTACTACTGAAAGATGGCAGACCTTGTACAGAGTGCTGCAGCAGCACAAGCAATGCTTTGCACTGGCAAGTATTGGACATCTGAGAAGCCTGCAGCCTCCGAAACATGGGCACTTCTGACCAACAGTACTGGTTCATGTGGTGGTCAGCTCATAAGTCAGTCATAGAGAACAATGGACTCTGAGAATCTTGTTGGTAATTATCTTAACAATAAAGGATTGAATTGTTGAAATTGAAAACTGACATTGAAAAACGTAAAAATATATGAACATATATACGTTAAGCAGTTTTAAATATTATTGAACCTGTACTGTATCTGACTCACAGTTTTGATAATACTGTTGTCTTATTCCCATTTATTTTACTGGTGATACTGTTTACTGTTATTCAAGACTGTCCATAACATGTTAGTTGATATCAGCAGTAGGGGTCGTTACTTACGTTTAGCTTGTAAGGCATGGACTCAAAATAGATCGAGGTTGCGGAGATCCTCTTCACATCGGACATGTAGCCATGGGTCAGACTGGGGAAACAGAGAGGAACATGTAAACAGACGGAAAGAAAAACACTCAGTTACATTACCTTGAAAACAACTTGATTTTTTTTAGGTGCAAATGGCAAACTAGTGTTGACCAACAAAGAAACAAGGGCCGCTTAGAAAGGTGTGAGGGTAAGAGAAGATAAATGAATCAAAAGAAAGCAGCATTGACTACTCACTGTCCTCCGTCGGGCAGGTCCAGGCCCATGATGCGGTCATGGGGTTTGAGCACGGCGGTGTAGACAGCAAAGTTAGCTGGGGAGCCGGAGTACGGCTGCACGTTGACACCCCACAGAGCTGGGTCCAGGTCGAAGGCCTCCAGGGCTCGTTTCTGACACAGCAGCTCAATTTGGTCGACCACTTCTGCTCCACCATAGTATCTGAGGGTGGGGATGGGAAAAAAAGATACCCTCAGGCCATTTAATAACTGATGCATCACTCCTACAAAATAACTGTTGGATCAAGCTTTAAAAAGGTCCAGTGTGTAGTGTGTCGGGAATCTATTGGCAGAAATAGAATATAATATTCATAACTATGTTTTCATTAGTGTATAATCATCTGAAACTAAGAATCGTTGTACAATAAATTATTTGTTTTGGCCACTTGGGGGCAGCAGAAACAAGTTATGAATGCAATATTGACCTTTTAAGGTGATATGGCAAACTTGTTAGCAAATAGTTGCTTATTTACACATTCAGTGTATACAAGCAATATTATCATTCATTTGGAGTCGTGATTCTGGCCACCTGGCGAAAGCAAGTCCAATATTCACTCTATTTTAGCTCTCTTTACAAACTCTTGGGGGAAATATTTGGCTATTTAGCCACTAAATACTCCAATATGTTCACCAGCTAGTCACTAACCTAGTTTGTCTGCTGTTTGGTGCTGAGCAGGTAGTATAGAGTTTTTATTTCTTTAATTTCCCTGGAATCACCTGCTTGCTGTGGCTGAAAACTACACTAGTCGTGAAAAAAAAACAGTAAAGTTGCAGGCAGATAGCTAAACAATGAGCTTAAACTCATTATGAGGCTCAGTGGAGCTGCAGATTTGGGTGATAATTCTCTGTAGGTCCACCACTACAAGCGATCCCTTTCACACTGTCCCACTGTAATTTGACATATTCTACATACAAAATGATTGGTTACAGCCGCTTCATGTCAGTATCAGCAATGTCTGTTACTCATCATACGTTTGCAAACGACACTGTTGGTCACAACATCCAGCAATATAAATTAGTGTTTCCCAAACTTTTTTCTGTGGAACATACTTTTTTAAAAATGACGAACCATTGCAACTCTATTCACAATAGGCCTCATCTATAAATCGTGAGAAGAGCAAATTTGTGCGTAAATGAACGTTCCTGAACATCTTTACTGCCATTTCCGCATCACCTTTAATTTTCTTGAACAGGTAAACCAGCCATTTCGAAGAGATATGCGTTTGATAAATCACAATTTCATTTTATGCACGTGTTATTGAAAACATATACACATGTTAAATACTTTATAAATACTAAATAAATGCAGAAATACAAATTTAGGCAGAGTTAACAGGCTCTTGTTTTTTTCCCCTGTCATCAGCAAAATAAACAAAATGTACGCTAGCCTTTCATATTAGATTAAATGTTATAAGTAGACTACAATTATCAGAACAATATGAACATTCAGGCTTCCTCAAGTGACTCAAAGATGTACTGCAGATGTAAATGTTAAAAGACTATGGATGAAAATTCTGCAAATTGATTTGCTGACCCTAATAAAATCTCCTGTGGGTCCTGACCCAGTCTTTGGGAGTGATTGTTCTAGACCAATGTTAAACCAAAACTACCACAGCAGTTCTGGGACAACTCAGGTAAAAAATGCTCATCAAACCTTTTCAGTTACAGATGAAGTAGCAACAGATGGCTACTGTACAAACCACTCATTCAATGAGATCATCCTTTTGTTTCATTACATTTAAGTGCAAACAGCAGATGAGTAGGATGTGGGGGGATTGGGTGGGGGGATTTATGGTAGGCTTGTATTCCAGGAATCAAAGGCATCAAATGAGAAGCATTTCAAAACAGGTCAGCTCTCTGTTGGCGGCTGATAAATGTAAATTATCTGAGGGAAATAATAGAAAAATAGGAAAACTGGAAATAGAGAACCTGCAACTATCAGCCTGGGCACCGAATTTTCCAATGTATCCCCTCAGGAATCTTCTTTGGCAAAGCAGAGGCTGTGGATTATTTGCGGTGTGGTTGGCATGCACTATTATCGGGCAAGCTAGAGAACACAGTAGGAATAAGTGTATGTCTGTGTGTGTTTATGTGTCTGTAACAAATATCCTAAAGCAGAGAATATCAACAGTGTTAATAAGCTGGGGTGTGGCTGAGTAAACACACACTCACCTTCTCCCTGGGTAGCCTTCGGAGTATTTGTTGTTCAGACAGGAGCCCAGAGCTTCCAGAGCTGCTTGACTGCAGAAATTCTGTGGTGAGAACACACACAAGCAAACGCACACTCAGATCAATGGCAAGACTGGACGGAAGGGACAAGGACGGCAAATTAAAGTCTGTTAAGTGATAGTGAGAAATCCCCCTCCAGCTAAAGGCAATCATTACAGTATTGAACCTCTGGACTTCCATAGACTAACACTCTGCACTTCACAATGCTTATCGCCTCTCTGCTGGAGGATACAAGATAATGTAATAAACTTTTCTGCACAGGCTGAGAACATTGGTATGGCCTTTTTTAATCATTTAGCAATGCATTTTCCAAGAAAAACACATTTTACTGAGTATGGTTTGCTGCAAAAGGTTTCCTACATTACAGCTAGACTGATGTTAATTCATATTTTCCGAAAATATTTTGTTATTCATAATTTAAGCAAAAATACCAAACATGCCGTTGCTCTAGCTTCTCAAATGTGAGGCTTTTCAGTTTCTCTTTGTGTAATAATAAACTTGTATTTCTGGTTGGGGTTTAGACTGTTGGTTAGAAAAACAAACTCAACTTGAAGAGCTCAACTTGGGCTGTAGGAATTTGTCACAGAGTTCTGACATTGTAAGGACCAAATGATTAATCAAGAAAATAATTGGTAGATTGATCGATGATGAAGCTAACTGTTACAACTTCCTGTTTATCTTGTAATTATCATTTCCCACCTACAGCTTCTACCCCTCTGATGACACCTCTCTTTGAATTTCTTCTCCTGAGATTTCCTCCATTTCTTTTTTTGAGGAGTAAAGTGTTGCTGTTGGTTGAAAACTTTAATTGAACAAGTATTTTGTTCAAGCTGGAGATGCAGGAGGGCTGTTCAACCTCTCTCCAAATGTTCCTGCCACCACAGATCCACTTGTCATTTATCTCCTCTTCGCTGCTCTCCCCAAGGTTATTACACAAACATTTACAGTAAGGCACATTACACAGAATATTAACGGAAAGCATAAAACATCATTTTGAAGTAAGCCTACTGTAGGCAGCTATATTATGTGGAAAAAAATACATTAAAATATGCTTAAAAACCATGTTAGATTAACATTAATCTCTATAAACTGTAGTCGTGTAAACATGTAGGCAACGGGACAAGATTTTTGGCATCGGAAGCGTTCTGGTTTCCTTTTGTAGTCCGAGTAGTATTGACCAATCATGTTCAAGCAGGCTTGGTTGAATATGGGTAAACAGTCCCACCGGCTATTGTCTGACGATGATTTAGCATTTTTATTGGTTAAAAGTTAGCTTGTAAACTACTTTTTAATTGTTGTAAGCTACTTGTGAAACAATCCGGTCAATCCTGTCTCTCAACTCCAACTCCAGTCTTGCATCTCAAGTAGCTAATCAGACTGTAAACAATGAGCAGCACACAAAAAAGGAAGTGTTGCAGCGGATATCCACTGGCTACACCTGAACACCTTGCCCCCGAGGCTTATCCGTCGTCAGACTGGAAGCTGCAAGAAAATGTTATTAGGATATTCCTATTTGCTTGAGACCTTGTAAAGCAGATTGAAACGCTGTCCATGATACTGAACTATACGAATAAACTTGGAGTACCTGTTAGATGTACTTCACAAATGCAACCCTGACTCTGTACGGACTATGGATACCTCCTTCGGTGTGGCCTCCTGACACAACACTCTTACTGTATATTATCACACTGGCCAGTAATAAAGTCTGACACAAAACACACACAAACAAACCGTACTAGTCTAGTTTCCACACACTCTCC
Source organism: Sebastiscus albofasciatus (assembly GCA_916701655.1). Lineage (NCBI taxonomy): Eukaryota > Metazoa > Chordata > Actinopteri > Perciformes > Sebastidae > Sebastiscus > Sebastiscus albofasciatus. The sequence goes on from CAKAOI010029426.1 coordinate 6,712, forward strand.
CCCGTTGAGGTGTGTGTGTGTGTGTGTGTACGTTGTGTGTGTGGTTATGCTAATGCTTCACCTAGAAGCCAAGAGGAGATCAAGGGAGATAACAGCTCCAGTAAAAGCTCTCCGCTGCGTCCGTCTGTCATGCTGACAACTCTGCATATATTACAAAAGGAAATGCATTTGTTTCCCAGTGTCTTGAAGTGTGTGTGTGTGTGTGTGTGTGTGTGTGTGTGTGTGTGTAGACACGTGTGGTAAAATGTATGTCTTTTCATTCAAGGAATGCCTGCCTGAGCCGTTACTGTGATGTGGCTCGCAGAGTGAGGTGGAGAGGAGGCAGAATGAAGATATCAGCTTTATCTCACACTAGAGCGGTCAGGCTTTGTGAAAAGAGGGGGCCGACATACTCCACTGAAAAACTACTGTGGCGAAGAAGAAACAGGAGGAGAGAGAAAGAACAATACAAGATAAAACCTCTGCTGCTCTTCTGAATAGTAAAAATTTTCATTTTCACACCATCCAGCCTTGGAATGAGAACAAAGAATAACCCAAATGTTTCTGTTACAACTGAGCTGTTCTTGCTTACAGAAAGTATCCTGTGAACACTTTCACTATTAAAGAAGCTAGGTTTGTCAGAGTTCATGATAACCGTTTTATGGTTTGTATGTTTGAGCCGGAAGGTCACAGTTTCTCTGCTCCAGCAAGCCACTGAAAACATTTAAAAACCAGCAAATTTACTGCTATAATATATTAAAACATACAACAGCAGAGATGATTATAAAAAAATAATTAAAGAATTAATTTACACTTGCAGTGTATGAATTTAAAAAGCAATACTCATATCATTTGTTGTACTGGATGTGCTGTGCGTACTGTATTTATCTATCACTGATAAAGGCTTTTCTGTGAATGCTGCCAGCAGTAATATGGAGGGGAAAAAAAGATACAACCAGAATAGATATCCATGAAGCTAGCAATTCTATTCATTCATCCATTTTGCCAAAACATTAATCAGAGGTGATGAGGCGTTCTCAGCTATCTGCACTGCCAATATACGGGGGAGGTGCTGCCAGCTCTAACACACATTGAGTGAGTGTTTACATTGACTGTCTTTCTTTAAAAATGAGTCAACTCAATCAGTACAGGATGGTAGAGGATGGGTCTTTATATTCTACTAAAGGCTGACTCAATAAAAAATCTTTTACTTTGTAATTCAAAGTATCTGCCAGCTGCATGTCAATTCCGTGCCAACATTTTTAAGGCATTGTTGGCTGACTAATCAAGAGGTTAAAATAAATGTCTATACCATCCTCCCCTCTCTGTTAACTATTCAGTTAAGTAGAATGTACTTAAAAGGTCAAAAACAGTTAAAAAAAAAAAAAAAACATCAAGCGAGATGTCTTACCTCAGATGCAATGAGCTCCAAGCCGCGGCACTGCCTGTCCTTCTCCTTTAGCAGCAGATCCCACATCTCGGGGTCGTCCTGAGCCAGGCTTTCCTGGCCTGTCCATGGACGATCTTCATCCACCGTACGGGTGGTGGCGTGGGAGTGCTGGCCACGTACACAGAGGCGAACTGGGGCTCGCTGGCACAGTGGCTGTGAGCAGAAGAGAAGTAGCAGGGTTGGGGGGTATGATGAGAGCGAGAGAGAGAGAGAGAGAGAGAAAAGGATCAATTAAAATTATGTTAGTTTTATACAGATATAACAGTTATCGTGAACACCTTCTAATACTGTATCATTGCACTAAAATGGGTCTCATGAGGACTGACACAAGTTGCCAAGGTTTGGGGAGATTTTTTTTTTGTCATTCTGCAGATTTTACTATTTAACCAAAATCTTACTGCACAGCAAATTACCATGGCTTTAATAACAGTATGGTAAAAGAGTAGGACTACAGTATGTGTTGCAGCTGCAAGGTTTCTGACGTCATCAGGAACATTTAGCAAGATGAGAAAAACATTTTAAATTTGGGTGTCAGGGTCTGAAATTAGCACCCGCCACTTGCCAAATGTGGGTAAATTGTTGGCAGTGGGTAAACCATCAGCCACTTTGGCAGACAGGGAAACGCTAGGGATGGGAATAGAGAACCGGTTCCCGTTAAAAACAGGTTCTTACTTGTCCAATTCCTTGGCATCTCATGCTTCTGTGACTATCATTACCTCTGTATTGATGCTTTCCCACAGTTACGCATGCACAATGACGCATACGCAAGCTGTGTCAGTTTGTTTGGGACCGGAGCAACGGCGGAGAGAAAAAAAAGCGCTCAACAGCATGGCGCTACTAAGCCTGGGGGACGCACTCTATTTCTTTCCTTGATAATGCGACACTGTGAACAACAAACCTGTGTTGAAATCAACAGGAGTAGAGTTAGTAACGTTACATGTTAGAAGGCAGTGGGCAGCACATTTCTTGGCTAAATAATGGAGCTACTAACGTTAAAGGAGGTGCCATTGAGTTATTAGTATGAGGCGTTCAAACGCTGCTCAGGAAAAATTACTTTTGGGGGAAGGTAAATTACAACGGTATCATGATGTGTTCAAATGTAATCTCGTAAAATTACGTTTTTGTCAAGAAACTTTAATAAATCCAGTTGTTTGAAGGAGATGTTTTCATAGCAATATAAAATAGAGGGAATTATGACCTGTTTAACTTCCTAACACTAGCACTAGCTTTAATCAAAGCAAATATTTAAATAATCATAATCATTTGAATTGTGTTTTTATGTAAACAACCACTAGACAGTAGATGACAATAACAAAGTACAGTACAGTACTGTGTACAGTACGCTCTGCCCCGAAAAATAGGGCTCCCCTGGAAGCTACGGTGTAATTCAAACACTGTAATTTACCATGTAAAATGTTTACTGTGTAAAATATATTGGAACATTGAATGACATCAGATCTAAAATGTTATTCCTTCATTTAGCGCAGATATTTCAAAAGTGGCAGATATCATTTCTGAGTGGCAGACAAAAAAAATACTTGCCTGTCAGTGACAGGTAGTGAAAAAAGTTCATTTCAGACCCTGGTGGGTGTGTAGAGGAGGAAAAAAATAAATTAATACAACATGCATCTTGGAATTATATTATCTAAGAAGATTAAACTAGTTGGGGCTCCAACCGCAGAGAGGGACCAGAACGTAATGAAGGGCTGTCAATCAATTAAAATATTTATTTGTGATGATTCACATGATTTTCCATAGTTAATCACGATTAATTGCAAATTAATCACATGGGAGTGGACAAATATGCTTACTTTATGTATATATTAAATGTATGTATATATTTATTATTGGAAATCAATTAACAAAAAACAATGACAAATATTGTCCAGAAACCCTCACAGGTACTGCATTTAGCATAAACGAATGTGCTCAAATCATAACATGGCAAACTCAAGCCTAACAGCTGTCAGTGTGTCAGTGTGCTGACTTGACTATGACCCAAACTGCATGTGATTATCATAAAATGGGCATGTCTGTAAAGGGGAGACTCGTGGGTACCCAAAGAACCCATTTTCATTCACATATCTTGAGGTCAGAGGTCAAGGGACCCCTTTGAAAATGACCATGCCAGTTTTTCTCGCCAAAATTTAACGCAAGTTTGGAGTGTTAATCAGCCTTCTTTGCGACAAGTCAATGGATTCCTTAGGTTTTCTACTTTCATATGACAGCAGTACAATACTTTAACTTTAAAACTGAGCCCGCTACAACCTCCGAAAGATTGAATTGCATTAATGCATTAAAGAAATTAGTGGCATTAAAACGACTTTGCACTAACATGTTATTGTGTTAACTTTGACAGGCATAATTTGATCATTTTACATATTTGAGGTAACACCCTGATTTGTCCAATATAAATAAGGAGACATTTCAAGTCGCCCTCTTCTGTTCCTCACACACTCTAATATGTAGCCTGGTATAATTAGAAACTGGCGTGTTTGCATGATATCAATAATCAGCATGGTTGTTCAATTATGCCTCTATCAGCACTTCTACAAACTGAGGGACTGACTTTTACAGCCTCAGTGTACCGAAGGAGGCATATAGAGAACAGATTCAGCACTTCCTGCTTATCTAATCTGGACTGGGGCTGGCGAGTTCTTCTGCTGCTGCAGTGCCTGATCATGGGAGTGTGCAGAGTCCATACAATTTTCACTGTCTCTGTCTCTTTTTTTAAAGTTAAACATGAATCCTATACTGGCTTCAACCCTGGTTCTTCTATATACTATCCCTGATGGATTAAACACTAAATTTCTAGTTTGGTGTTGCATGCAGTAGATTCTTTGCATAGATAATATAAAACCTTTGTAAGCACCAAAAGATTGTATGACTATGTGTGTGCCCTTCTGTGCTTTAAGTTCCCTTTATAAACCCCAATCAACAGTGCACTGTGCAGGAGAACACTCGAAAAATGGAAAAAAAAATAAAAAAAATCCACGACAGGTTGATTACATTTAGAACAAATTGGCTCTCTCACATCATTTAATCAACAATATGATGATGACTGTGAGTGGAGATCAATCCCACCACTGCCAACCTATAGTTATCATCTGTACAGGTGTGCTGCTGGGGTGTGAGGGACAACCTCCCCTTAATAGCGCCATTAAAAAGCAATTAACACAATGCTCAGGACTGGTTGAAGACACCCATATGAAAAAAACCCCCCACAAAAAATGCAATTTACGCTTATCCATGTGGTGTAAAAAATGTTTGGGTACTTAATTTTTTGTAGTTTTTCCACATGTTTTAAAGACAAAAAAATAAGCATGTTAATGTTGGGCAGACATAATAAAATGTCTGGACAGACTCACGCTTGTGGTGTCCAAACGGGCAGCATTTCTGCTCCTGCACTGCTGCTGCCAGCTCTTTCTTTCTACATAGAGTTTTCCCTTTGTAATGCCGATTTCACTTCATTATAAATGTAATTTATATTTATTTTAAACAGAAAAAGGTTAAGAAGCTCATTTGTAAATAATAGTAATAATCCACAATTTAAACCTGGTAGTTTATTCATTCATGGAGCCGTGCAAGTCACTGCATATTGTACAACACTGTCCTGTAAATATTTCAGAATAAAAGCTTCGTGTTAACAAATGAAGGAATTCTGTCCACAGAAAAAAAC
>CAKAOI010029427.1:0-14647 GCA_916701655.1 Sebastiscus albofasciatus
TATATATATACATACATACATACATACTGTATATAGCTACAGAGACTTTGGTTTATAGTGGGAATGAGAGTAGTGCGGTATGGTGATGTGAAAACCAGCATAACAGAAAGTTCCATGTCATTTATTCATGGTGGAGTGTGGAGGATGGGGATGAATCATCTGCTCTATACTAAATACAAAGTGTGAATCTTTAATCTTTCAAACCTTTCTAACACTGCTCTCTCTCTCTCTCTCTCTCTCTCTCTGTCTCTCTCTCCGTACAGGTCTAGCGGTGGACTTCTTCAACGAGCGTCTGTTCTGGGCCGATGCTAAACTCTCCTTGATCTGCAGTGTGAGGCTGAATGGCAGCGATGTGGTCGTGGCGGTAAACAGCATTAAGAACAGTTGAGTGGCACATACTGTAATCCATACATGTTGTAATCCATACCAATGATCAGTCTTTGTGGGTGGACAATGCAACGATGTGTATTTTAGCAGGTATACTGTCTGTGTGAAGCTTGCATAACATGCCTCCTCTGTCTCTACTCAGAGATCCATCACCCCTTCAGCATCGACATCTTCGAGGACTACATCTACGGCGTCACCTACATCAACAACTACGTCTTCCGAGTGAATAAGTTTGGCAGAGGCCCCATTGAGAACCTGACAACTGGCATGAACCACGCCACCGATATATCTTTGTACCACCGCTACAAGCAGCCCGAGAGTGAGTAGAAAACAAGGACAGTGAAGAAGAGATGCCTAGTTCCTGTATTTTTAATACTGTCTCTCTCTCTCCGTCTTCGTCAGTGATTAATCCCTGTGACAGGAAGAAATGTGAATGGCTGTGTCTGCTGAGCCCCAGCGGACCAGTCTGCATCTGTCCCAATGGACGCACGCTGGACAACGGCACATGTGTGGAGCTGCCCACTCCCACGCTGTCTCCTATCTGTGAGTAAACACACACTACCACACACAGAACACACACACACACACACACACACACACACACCTGCATCCGAACTCATTATGTATGACTTCCATCCTCTGCAGCTCCTCCCAGCGGTCCCTGCTTGGTTCAGTGTATGAACGGAGGCAGCTGCTTCCTGAATGCCCACAAGCAGCCCAAGTGTCGCTGCCAGCCTAATTATGGAGGAGACCGATGTGAGGTTGACCAGTGCAGGGACTACTGCAAGAACGGAGGCACATGCACACCTTCCCCTACAGGTAACATGTGGACATTGCTTGTACAGTATAAGATAATAGAAGTTAAAGGGTTACTTTGGTATTTTTTTTTTCAACCTATTTCCCCGTGTGTTTGTGTCTGAGTGACTAATGGGGGCAACAATTTTTTAAATAGGCCCTTTTCACATCAGCCATTTTGACATGTCATAACAGGGTAAACACAGGTGTAATTGATGAAATGAATGGTCCCATTTTATTTATCTGCATCTCTTCTAAATGAAACAGGGCGAACAATTAATGTGATTAATTACACCGGTGTTTACCCTGCAATGACATGTCCAAGTGGCTGCTGTGAAAAGGGCATATTGGTCCAGTACTGAGGGATAACCAGCAGCTGTGTAACGAGCTGCGAAGGGGGCAAGTGAGCAGCGTCAATGTAACGTTCACTAAAAGTGTTTGTTTGTGCCACTAAAAGGCTCAAATTGTTATTTTTAAGTTTGTTTAATTGTTATTATAAGTGAGAAATTAGACGTTTTTCTTACCTTTCACTTGATCTGGTGTGTTTGTTATTGTGTCCAAGTCTCGCACAAGGACAAGTCTCGTTGTGAAACCTGAATATCCGTATACTCTGGCTCAAATAAATACAGGCGGCCATCGAATTCAAAGACCTCATCCACATTGTCGAAATCATCTAAACATTTAGCCATGACATAGAAAATCTTTTAGATAACACCAAGCTACGCTTTCTGTACTCCAACACAACAAACCAGCGTTTCCACCATGGATGTATTCCACTATTCCACCGTTGTCTTCCAGCAACACGTCTCCTCACCAGATTTCACAACGAGACTTCTCCTTGAGTGAGACTCTTTCCATGATGTTGTCAGACACTTATTATAACAATCAGAGCCGGTCATGGCAAAAACAAGCACTTTTAGTGGACGGAAATGACAGCGCCAGCCTGTGAGCCGCTTCCAGTCACAGTGTTATCCCTCAATACTGGACCAATTTCAGAAATTGTTGTTCTTATTAGACAGTTAGACACAAAAACATTGGGTCCAGGTTGAAAAATACCAAAGTTACCCTTTAAATACAAAGCTTGAATAACTCTATATAGGCTAAAGTATTGCTTTGCAGGCCACATTTATGTTTCTGTTGCCCAGTAATACGACACATTCTTCCCTCTCATCATCCCTGTTTAAGCTTGCATCTATTAATCCCGTCATATGTGTTTCCTCCCACAGGTTCACCTACCTGTCGATGCCTGACGGGCTTTACAGGGCCAAACTGTAACCTGCACACCTGTAAGAATTACTGCAAAAATGGAGGCAACTGTTCAGTCAGTGTCGGGAACCAGCCAACCTGCCGCTGCCCCGCCGACTTCCTGGGCGACCAGTGCCAGTACAGTGAGTGTTGCCCCTATCTAGCCTGACATGCAAGTTTATAAATGCTCAAATACACAGTAAGCAGTGCACTTACATGTACATGTATGTGTGTGTGAGCAGAAAGCTGTGAAGGCCACTGCCTGAACAAAGGGACATGTCTACAGACTGAAAGTGGCTCCAAACGGTGCCGCTGTCTGCCTCAGTACACCGGCACCACATGTGAGATTGACAGGTGCCACTATTGTCGTGACGGCGAGTGTATCCCCAGCAACGGTTTCACATCGACAGGGGACTTCACCTGCCGGTAAGACACATCATTTACTCGACACACACAAACTTACACGTGCAACACGTTGTCTAGTCTTTGTCTTTGCTACTCACAATCTGTCCCGTGTGTCTTCTACAGCTGCACAAATGGAAGAGTCCAGCCCAGCTGTTACACATGTGATACTAACGAGTACTGTGCAAACGGCCAGTGCTCTATAAACGCCGCCACCGGCCTCCCAGAGTGCAGGTGAGCTGCAGTGTTTTCATCCATAATTGTTATCATTTGAGTTTGAATATCTCCAACGTGTCATTGCGTACATGCATATGTCTATTTCCTCTCTTCTTGTGTGTGTAGATGTTCATCTGGCTGGGCGGGGCATCGCTGTGAGGCTGTAGCCACCGGCGACAGCGCCTCAGCTTCAGGCGGACGTAAGTTTACACTTCTCCCATCTAACTATAAAGCGAGGACTCTCTGTCGGTGTGTCGTCCGTCTGTGTGCTCATCCGATCGACTTCACACTTGGAGGGTGTATTGCTCAGGACCCAAGGGAGTGCAAAATGTGGTGCAATTTAGCCAGATGGTGGCGCTATAACAATGAACTTAACGTGTTGGCCTGTAACCTTTGAGCCAGAAGTCTCAGAAACAATTTTTGTTTCCCTGGATTTTGTGGGTCCAGACAAATCTATCTATATAAGCCACGCCCATTTGCATCTTTTCCGCCATTTTGAATTTTGTGCAAATCAGATTTTGTGCTACTACTCCAACACATTTTGCTCTCTGGACCAGGCTGGAAAAAGTTATTTTTTCAGATTGTTGATGTTCCATACAGTTTTGCTATAGCTGGCCCTCAAAATTAGCTCAAATGCTGTGGGCGGGGCTTATATTACAAAAAAATGTCATATCTCCTGAATGCTTTTTGCTATTCTGACCACATTTGGTTGACATTTGAGTGACAAATTTGGTGCCATTTGGCCAAAAGGTGGCGCTGTAGCAGCATCATTTAACTAAGTCGTTCTCAAAGCTTTTCTGCAAGGCCCCCCTTTTGCAGGCCAGTGCAGTAACTACCATGCATCATTAATATTTAGCCTTGCTATGCCCCCCTTTTATAACTCTGGGCTCCCGTTAGGGGTCCCGCCCCCCAGTTTGGGAACCACTGATTTAACTATAAAGGAAGTATTCTCTGTCTGTGTATGCCCTTCACATATCTCAAGAACTGTTCATCCATTCAACTTCACATTTGGCGGGTACAAGCAGCCATACCGCAGTTCTCGACAACGCTCAATGCTGCAAGCAGAACTTTCTAGGGGGGCCCATTCTTATGTTTGTGTGTTGTTTGTGTGTGTAGGCACAGCCTCCATAGTGATCCCTGTGCTGCTGCTGTTGCTGCTGGTTCTGCTGGCTGCGGGAGCGTTGTTCTGGTATAGAAGAAGGATGAGAGGGTGAGTAACACACTCATTTAAAACAAGTCAAGACCTCTTTTTGCCTTTGTAATCCCTCTTCCTTCCTCTTCCTTCTGTCCTTTCTTCCGTCTGCACTTTCCCTCTCCTCTATGTAATGGCATCTCTTCTGCTCCTCAGGTCTAGCCGGCTCGGCAAAACCGGCTCCAGACGCTTGCGGTAACGGTTGCCAGGGTTACTCTTTCCTTCCATGCCCTCATTCAGTTCTGCATCCTGACGCTCTCTCTCTCTCTCTCTCTCTCTCTCTCTCTCTCTCTCTCTCTCTCTCTCTCTCTCTCTCTCTGTCCTCTCCCGTACCCATAAGTCTTGGTTGCTGTGCAGTGTTTGGTCCTGTGGTGAATGTGGCACCATTCTCTCAGACGTTCATGGGAGCTGTAGTTCATCCCGCTCCTACAGTGTCTCTCCTGTTTAAACTGGCCTCCTTCAGAGCGTCTCCAGGGCAGATCTATTGAAGAGATGCATTGAATAGATCTGTCTGTATGCACTAGCCAGAGTGCTGTAGATCCGTCATACCGTTGTCCATCATATTGTGCCATGTTGTACTTCCTGTACTGTACTGTGCTGTGGTTTGTATTGTGGTAGTGTCTCTCATTGCGAGAGATGGACGGAGTGGCAGCATTCTTCCAAGCTCAGATTGGAAAATGCAACGTGAAAAATCCAGCATTTACTTAGAGGTAGATACCATAGACAAGGCAGACATATTTTAAGAGGATCTATTGTGGTCTTAAAAGATAGATTATCAGTCCTGTATCCAGGTCCTCTGTGTCTGGATCTGTCGTGGGCTACATGAATGCTGGGTTTGGTGTTGGTGCCTGTGCCGTGGCTTAGTTCCCTCAGCCTGGATGGTGGTGGGAGTCATGTGACGCCTCTTCCCTCCCTTCATGATGTGGCTGTGTCCCCGCTTGCACCGTTTAGGCTCGTATAACCTTGAGTAAGACGCAAAGGTATGACTATTCTGTTCATATGTTGTGTAGGGCCAAGGGCTTCCAGCACCAAAGGATGACCAACGGGGCCATGAATGTTGAGATTGGAAACCCGGCCTACAAGATCTACGAGGGCGAGCCGGATGACGACGCCGGGGAGCTGCTAGACGCAGACTTCACGCTGGACCCGGACAAGGTAGAGAACAATACCAGACATGCTTATATACAGTATGCACATGTTGTAGTCTCTGCACACATATATCGGTAACACTTTATAATATTCATCATTAATGGATGGTAAATTGATGAGTTAATTAAACCTAAACAAACAGACATTAGTAATAGTATAATTTCTGTTATTTTATCATTAGTTTGTATAATATGAAAATAAATAGTTTATAAATTATATATTGTATCATAGCTGTTAAAAGACGATAACAATTATATTCTGATTATATTAGTAAACTATTTATTATCAGTTTATTGTTGCGCACATTATAACATATTATTACATGACTTTGTTGAATACTCAATTCTGATTGGTCGGTCACGGCGTTCTACGGTCTGTTATTTCTTTATAGCAGACCGTTGCTATGTATAACAGACCGTTGCTATGGGCGCGGTTCTGATGTCGGACTCTGGCGGACCGTTTTTGTGTCAAATTATTGATTTCTTAAGTTGGTAGCCGTGTAATAAGCATGATAATGTACAGCTAGCGGGTCATTGTTGTGAAACAAACCGCATGGCCGCATCGCCCTGTCAGGGTTTATTTCACAACAATGACCAGCTCGCTCTACGTTATCCCTTACTTATATACTATATTAAATATTTGTTGATGATTACCAAATGATTTTAAATCTTTAAGATATCGTTTGTAAAACATATTTAAACATTACAAAAATAGATGGAACAGAAACCAATTATCAACCTTTGACAAAGCATTAACTATTTATCTAAATATTGTTTATAGATGCTTACTTAGTACTTATTAACCATTTAACAAGGCATTATAAATATCAGTTACAACTTTATAATAGTCATCCAAATTATGTTTAGAGATGCTTTACAAACCAGTTATTAACCATTAACAAAGTGTTAAAAATATCTATCTATGTTATGTTTATAGATGTTTTACAAACAATTTCTTAAAGGTTTACAAATCAATCATTAACAAATATTTAATATAGGATATAAAATGTTATAATATGTGCAACATTAGTAAAAAAATATTAATCATAATTTCATTTTTTAACAGTAAAATAACTATTAACTAAAGTTTAATAAACTATCAATTTATGATTTATTAATGATGGTTATTATAAAATGTTATTACACGGCTTTGTTGAATACTCGATTCTGATTGGTCAATCACAACATTTTACGGTCTATTATTTCTTTATAACAGACTGTTGCTGTGGCCACAGTTCTGATCTCAGATTCTAGCGGACCGTTTTTGTGTCAAATTATTGATTTCTTAAGTAGCCGTGTAATAAGCGGGATAATGTACAGCTAGCGGGTCATTGTTGTGAAATAAACCCAGGTGGACCCCTATGATGAAGGGCCGTCCTGCGATGCCCTGTCGGGATTTAATTCACAACATTGACCGGCTCGCTGTACATTATCCCTTACTTATGTATCATGTCTTATGGATGCTTTTTGTCCCTTTCCAGCCCACCAACTTCACAAACCCGGTATATGCCACTCTGTACATGGGAGCACACAACAGCCGCAACTCTCTGGCCAGCACAGACGAGAAGAAGGAGTTGCTATCACGTGGAGACGAGGAGCCCCTCGTGGACCCCCTGACATAGACGGTCCGTTGGCCTGGATCACGCTATTCCAAACACACACCCTCTTCTTGCCTTTTAAAGAAAAAACGAAACAAACAAAAAAAAAATCGATAAAAAAGTGTGAGAGAAAAATTGATAAAAAGTGTGAACACTGTATAAAATGTACAAAAATGAAGGACTACTTTTGTATGTGATTGCAGTATTATATTTTGTTCTTTTGAGATTCCTCTGGTCAAAAATGAATAACATTTTCTATGAGAGATTTTTAATTTACACTTTGTCCCTTACCCTTTACCTAAATAGCCACTACCTCTGTGCAAAATGAAATGGAAACAAGAAAAATCAGAAGAAAAGATGCTATCATCGGAGCAATTTTAATTTTTTATTTTTGTATGAATTGTATAGAAAAGAAAAAAACATTGTTCCATTTCACCAGTGCCAACTGTTTGTTGTTTGTGTTGACTTTGAGCGGGAAAGGCAAAACTCAAAGTTTTCTAAATCGGTACATAATGTTGTCTTTGCTGGAGTTTCCTCAGCAGGATTGTGTGACGGATTCGTGATAGCACCGTTTGTGTATAGCACATGTAAAATGTCAGTACCAGATGGCAACTACAGTATTTCCACATAATTTCTTCTCAGAGAACAATGCTCATGAAATGATTGTGTTGTCTTCCTTGCACAGAATTCACATTTTTGCGGTATAGTGTATACTGTAGGCTTTATGCCGTGAGATGCACAACAGGTATGTTTGTTTTTAATCACATTGTGTGACAGTTGGAGTTCCTGTGTTGCTGAAGTGAGAGGATGAGAGGCGTTTCTGGTGTGTGATTATTGGAGTTGGAGGAAGTTGGTCGTGGGTTAAACATTCCAGGCGGAGTGGTGGGTGGAGATTACAGATGGAAAGAGGTGGATAGTGTCATGTCTGCACCGTTTAGTGTCTGTTACAAGGGTCTTCCTTCAGAAGGAAAGGGAGGCTGCAATTATGATAAAAATAATCGAAGGAAAAAAATGATTTGTCGTTTATTTCTCCAGTCCATTTTTTTTTTGTAAAGACCAGATAGCATCCATCTGGCTTTGTGAGTAGATTTATCTTTCTACCTTTAGAGGATCAAAGTCTGTATGTTTGTTCACAGTTTTGTAATGACTCAGTCTTAAGTGCATTATGTTCATTTTTGGTCTTCAGCATTTCTCTTTCTGATCTCTCACTCTCCTCTGTGCCCTGCTGCTGCTAATGCTACCATTCTGGTCGCTCTGACACGTCCTTACGCTCAGCCTCTGTCTCAAAATGCTGCTTCCTGTCAGAAATGTGTCAGCCATATCTTAATGCATGTGGAAAAAGTAACACCAATCTTTAATGTAACTACAATAACAAGTTTTTATTTTGCTTACCTGTCAGCAAGTGTTATTTTATGCTGTTGTATATGTTTCGTCTTTAATTGAGAGAGAAGTACAATCATTTTACCTAAAGAACATTTTTGCAAAATCATACATGCATTTTCAGAATTGTTTTTTGATTTAGTCCTTGTTTTGTTTTTTTTCTAATGAAAAATGACACATAGCTTTTATAGTACACGATGCATGGAGGCTCAGACTTTCTTCTGGAAAGAGAATAATGTTTAATTTTTGCTGGAGTACTTTACAAACTAAATAACAGATATTGTTATAAATAAAATTTTAAAAATTGTACAGAAAACAAGCCAATGTGTTTTGTGTTTTATTTTCACAGTGTGCGCTGATAAAGCGAAGACTATTGTGAGTCAAAGTGGGTTTAATCATTTATTAGGTAGTTAAACAGTAAATCAAATCCTGTTTACCGTACATATAAAGTTCAATTTATTTAGGCAAATGTCATTCTTATACTGTTATAAGTTGAGAAAATGTATCAATCAACAAAAAAAAATGTACGAAATACTTCGTCAAAGAAAGTTATGATTAATACGTGAAGAAAAAACATGTTGAAATCTGAAGCTATAAATGCTGTCTGGTGCACGTCAAAGTGACCCTTACTGATAATATGAAACATTATAAGAGAAGAAGAGAGACATTGTTTTGTATACAACAGTATGTGCATTCAGTGATTGCTTGTTTTGCATAATCATCTTAATTTTTTTGTGTGAAACCAACTCTCCTCATCCAGTTTGTATCGAAGTCCTCACTCGATGCCTTTAGCCTTCAGCTCCTCCCGGACTCTGCTCAGGTAGTTCGGGTCAGGATACCCGAAACTGTGGAAACACAGTATGAACAAGTGTTAATATGTAACTTTAACATTTCAGTGGACTAAACATCAAAAAAGAATATATAGAGACACCCCAAAATAATGTATATCACCATGAAACTTCCCCAGTTTGACATTAAGTCAATTATATTTTGTATAACAAGTTTTCTGGGTAACATTTTATTTCACAGGTCCGCAAATTTCATGTTAATTAGGTGATCATTAGCAAGTAACCTCTTTGAAATTTCTTTGGAATTACTGCCAAATTACCCCAATATTTACCTCAAAATATTACTTTATTATTAACATTATTTAATAATTATATTCCATTATTTCCCACTAGCTGGTAATTTATTTAATACATTTCCATGAAAAGAATAGAAAGTTAATTGATATACTTTATTTCTATGTCTGCTGGTAAATAGATAATAATTAGCAAATATTTGATATTTCTTAAAATAATCTCCCTGAATCATTATATTAGCTACCAGGTTACATTTGTGTAGACAATAAGTCACACAATGGTGAGATTTGTGCCTGTTCAGAAGTGTCTTCTATTAGTTTTGGTTTTCCACCTCTGATGAAGAGCAGCGCACAGCCGCTTCTCAAGCCTAAGGGCCTTATTTTAACCATTATATGATATTTTTGCATTATTAAATAATGTTTATAATAATGTAATATGTTGTAATTTTATAATAATGTAATATTTTGAGGTAAATATTGGGGTTATTTGGCAGTAATTCCAAAGAAATTTCAAATAGGTTACTTTCTAATTATCACCTAATTACCATGAAATTTGCAGACCTGTAAAATTAAGTGCTACCGTTTTCTGAAATCGTGTGTTTAAATATGCAAATTAGGTATTATCTTGTGAAATATGTGCTAATTTGCATACATTTCCAGAACAGAAATCTGACATTCATTGGATAAAGTCAGTGTTAGAAACTGTTTCATGTGTGCCATCATCCTGATGAGCTCAGAGAGGAGCCACAGGCTCACCTGTGCTGTTCAGAGGCCACGAGGCACAGGTGAGCTCAATCTGTACATAATCAGTGCTCTTATAAGTAGGAGGGGAAGAGGAAGAACATTTCTGTTTGCCCTGCATGCTACCAGCCAGACCTGTTCCCCTGGCTTCATCAAGTGTGTCTTCTAAACTACACCACTTGATGATGTCAAAGGGAAATTTTCTGGCTCTCTGTCCCTGATTCTGGTTACCTCATGTCCAATGTCTAAATGTCCCTCGTCTCCAGCCCTCACCGATTTGGTCACCCAAACAGCCAGGTTAAAAATTCCTGTTTAACTTTGTTGACATATTAGAGACAAAGGATTTTACAAAGGGGATTTTTGATATCTATTTTTATCACTCCATAAATCAAAAATACTGTCAACATCCATAAAAAAGATACTTTTTGCCATGTTTTCAGGAATAAAATGTTCTATAAATCAGGCTATGAATGATATATGAACAAACCCCTCTGTAAAAAACCTTCAGAATAAAGATAGGAATGAAACCGGTGTATGTAAGTGCTACTGAAGTGGAGATCTCTGGCTCAGAGTCTGAGGAAAAACCTAATTTTGAGAAAACGACCTTTAAAGATATGGATTGTAAAATTCCATACATTTTGCAAGACACTACATGTAAATAGGTACAAAAAAATGTTAACTAATAGATATCAGCATGAAACTTCTCCAGTTGACTACTTACATTAAGATAATTATTTTTTATATTACAAGTTTTCTGAAATGTTATGTTTAAATATGCAAATGAGGCGTTATCTAATGCTAACTTTTGGTGATTTTAGGAGAAATCTACAGACGCAAATAGACAAAGTAATAAAATAAACACCTAAATGTGTATTTTGGATGTTTTCATTCCACTAGTCTGAAAGAAGACATGTTATGGAAGAAAAATAGCCCAAAAATCTCAAAATTGACCGGTGCATGAAAAACTCTGTTTTTGTCTGTGTTGTCTCCCATTCAAAAGAACTAAGAGCTCTGGCTATCTTACCACTGTGGTCCTCCAGAGATTGAGGTCTTGTGGTGGATGTCGTTCCAGGTCACCTGGTTGTCCCTCCCAGTCGTTCTGGATGTGCCGACAGTGAAAATGAGCTTCTGGTCAAACGCTTTCTGCAGCAGGCGCAGCACTTCTTTGCCCTCTTTGTTGTCAGGCAGATATGCTGATCTGTTAATACCATAATAGTACACTCCAGGATTTGAATGCTTTCCCTGCAAAATGAGAATGGAACATGAGAACCAAGTCAGAAATTAACATAAAAGTTACAAAATTGACACAATGGGCCTCATGCAAGAACCACTCGTACTAACAGAGTCTTTCTGAGTGATTTAGGAGAACTTGTCGCATTTACGAGTTTTCTCGTATTTAAATTTTTCTCTTATGTACGAACACAATTTATGATGATGGTCCAGACCTGTCGGAGGAGTCGCGTGCAGTTCGTCTGCTGTTATCAAAGGTTTTTCACTAACAGATTGTATGTTTCATTATTTTGAAGCAATTTTGAGTTTGAAAATCCTATATAAATTACACTTCATAATTATGTTGACATTATTCTGTTTGACAATTGAATTATAATATAACTCTAAATGTATTCATATAGGCTAACGATATCCTCATGTTACGACCCAGATGTATGCACATTTATCTCTGTATTTGTGTGTGTGCTCTAATGTGCTCTGTGCTGTGTGTGTGTGTGTGTGTGTCAAGCTGCAGGTGAGCTTGGCTGAGTGGTTGATTGATTGTGTGTGAGTGTCTGTGAATCCATGCAGCCGATTGGTTCCAGCCTTCAAGCGAGTGGTTTAAAAGGCTGGCTGCGGGCTCTCCTCTCTCCACCTCCAGCCAGACTGTTCACAATTCTCATGAACGCACGCTCATTTACGCACAGGTGGCATTCATCATGTTTACACGGGTCATTTACGCAGTTATCTGAAGTTAGGAGCGTTTGCTGAACTCATACGAGCCAACGGTACAAAAAATAGTAAAAGAAAGTTTAGAGAAGAATATGAAAATGTTCTTGCACGAGGCCCACTGACTCCAAATATACAAATGAAGGCATTTACCGTCTGTATTCCACTTTCAATACTATAGTTGATGGTTATAGTGCCGCAGTCTCTGAATCCAGGGAGGGATGAGGAACCAGAATACCACGTCATTTTTCCCTCTGGCTGGTCTCCCTCCATCACACCAAACACATCTTTGCAAAGGGGACAGGTGGGTCCCAAGCTTTTTGTTGAACGTTCCAGGCATACTTCACAAAATTCATGTTTGCACTTGAGCTGCTTCTTATTGGTAAATTTGTCCATGCATATAGTACAGTTTTCGTCTTTATCGTCTCCTCCTGCTGCTGCTGCTCCGCCTCCTGTGGGTGCATCGTCTCCGTATCCCGATTGTCCATTCGACACGGGTCCACCGGCGGCTCCCTCTGACAGCGAGCCGGTGAACCCGGTGGCACCGTTGTACTGGATGAAGCTCATAGGTGATGTGGCGGTCTTCTGGTACAGATGAAGGAGAGCTCTGACAGCGTGGCTCTCCATTGACGCGTTTCCTCCAGAGCTTTTGGAGCAAGCTTTGACTTTGACTTTGCCTTGACTGACGCCTGATTCTTTAAAGTCGACGCCGAACTTGGTTTTGATCTTAGCTACCTGCTCACTGAAGGAAGTCGTCATCAGCTTCCAGTAGCTCTCCTCCATGGTTAGTCCAGTACTGACGAGAGGGTCTTTGATGTTCGTGCCAATGTTCAGCATTGTGTCTTGAGACGCCCAGGTAGACTCTCCAACAGAAGTGCTGGTACTTATTGCTGCATGTAAGGACTTTTTGATGGCATCTTGACTCTGCATTGGCCCACATGCGGTCATTTCTTCAGAGGATACAGTAAGCAAAAGCTTGTTCTCCTTCGTCTGGGCGATTTTCAGCACATCCTTCCACTCTTCTGGATCTACGTTCTTGAGAGGAATAGGGGAGCCATCTGATTCACCTAAGCACTTCTGGACAAGGCTAATGAACTCGTTGAGAGCTTTTTGTGAGCTTGCATCTTTCCGGTCGGCTTGAAATGTCACCTTTGCTTCTGCCTCCGTTTTAACTCTGTTCTCTTTCTCTATACGCTTAATTTCCTCCTTGTAGAGGTGGTTCAAGTACCAGAAATGCCCCACCGGGACAGAACATGTCTCCTCTCCTGCTGCGGAAGCTGCACTACTCTGCTGCCACAGTTGCACTGGCTCCTGAATACAAAACAAAGTATGAATTTAGTAAAAAGCATTAATTTTCAATGTAGTTCATTCCTACTGATTTACTACACAGTACATACATCTTGAGGCTCTGACACGTATGAAGGAGGAAGGTTCATAGAAGCATCCTCTGGTACTTGTGTCTCACTAACAGAGAGTATTGTGACTACTTTATCTTTGTCTTTCTTGGTCAGCGTTTGTCCACTCAGTTTCTGAAGCACACTCGCAGCTGAAAAAGAAGACAAACACAAAATTAATTTACCTCCAAAAGAAAGAAAAGAAAAGAACATTGTTGTCAGTAATATTTGTGCGATTTAACTGTACCTTAGAAATTCATACTGTACCTGGAGCGGGTTTGAGACGGACCACAGCGCTCCCATCTTTAACATTTATAACGTTGCATTCTCCTTCGAATTCTTGGTTGATGTTGAACCAACTCTGAAGAACTTTCTGCAGTTCTGTTTTATATTTCTGCGGTTGAACTCCCTCTGACCATTTGACTGAGAGAGTGACTTGAACTTCATCTTTCTTCTTTGATAAAGTCATCAGAGGCTGAAAACATGTTACAGTTAAATGTCATTGTATTACTAAGCAAGATAGCACAAAATCCTCCTCATCATTCAGCTTAAAAGGTCTGGTTAGAAAATGGTTCGTTCTAAAAATAGAAATTGGACGATTAAAATTGACGGTTATCATACCGAGTATGTTTGCTGATCTACGGTATTGAAAAAAACTGACATAAGTGAGTGAGTGTGTTTGAGTTAAAAAGCAGCAGTAGGCGAGATTGGAGCAAATATGATTAGAAAAAGTTATTTTTATAAAACGGTCACTATATCCTGACAGTAGTGCATGAGACAGATAATCTGAAAACGTGCCTCTGTGTCCTCCGGTGTCCATGACGGCATCTGCAATATTTCACAGACCAGGGGAAAACAGCCAATCAGAGCCGATCTGGAGCCTACTGTCTCTAAGCAGCTGTCAATCACTCTCAAACTCTGATCAAACGGTCAAACTAGGCAGCGCTGATCAAATATGAATCAATATTCTGTTACTGTAATGTCTATTTCTCTCCTCAAATGTTTTCAGAAACATCTTGTAGTGTACTGTTTAGCTGTAAAATGAGAAAGTTTGTGACCCGGCAGCCATGTTGAGATCTGTTGAGGAAATACCAAGCACCGCCCACTAGCCGGAGCACAGCCAATAGGAA
>CAKAOI010029427.1:15367-47068 GCA_916701655.1 Sebastiscus albofasciatus
AATGTCTATTTCTCTCCTCAAATGTTTTCAGAAACATCTTGTAGTGTACTGTTTAGCTGTAAAATGAGAAAGTTTGTGACCCGGCAGCCATGTTGAGATCTGTTGAGGAAATACCAAGCACCGCCCACTAGCCGGAGCACAGCCAATAGGAACGCTCTCTCTCTCTGAAATGACCTGTGATTGGCCAAAGTCTCCTGTCACAGGCTAGATGCAGAAGTCTAGTTATCTCTCAGAACACTTGAATAACAATATGCTGAAAGATTATTATGGAGTTTTTGCCCCATGATGCCAAAAACATTTCTGCCTACTGCAGGTTTAAAGACAGGAGCAGCTTTGCTGCACTGTCACACATCTGCTATATATGGTAATTATTAACAATCATAAGACACAGCTCACAGCTGTGACAACCCATTACAACTCTACTAAGCAGACAACCTTGACACAGCAAAGAGCAACAGGCTGTTGTTATTAGGGACAAGTCTATCCTTGGAACTTGTGCCTTCATTTTCATACTTTCACTTTCACATACAGAAAAACAGCACAGGTCTGCTGGAACTCGACATGGATTTTCAGCTTATAAAAACTGCGCATGTCTTGGAAATGAATAAAAAATATCACTCTTTTAAAATAAAAACTGGACTCACTCACACACACCTACCTCAGTAGACTTGAGAAATGTTAGAGGCTCCTGATCATCACTGCTCTCAGAGCACTACAGGATATTTAAATAAAATAAAAAAATCAGTTGAGGTAATTAACACTTTAAAACACAAACATTTTTTAAAATGAGCATTGTAGGCTAAATATTACACATTAATATTGATAGAAAAGCCCCGGCCACATCTAGTGCGTCATTGTGTTAGTATCTATATATGGACTTATGGCAAGCTGCCTAAAAAGTAAATAGCTAGACATGATATTCATTAGAGATATCTGCAACGACATTTTGCCTAGTCAAAATACACATTTTAGATATCTATGATAATAATTCCACTTCAAGATATCCCCTCAATTCAAGACACCTACATTGTCCTTTTTATTATTACCACAGCTCCTTTGACAGTTGTACTTCATACTGTCCTATTGTTCAACATTAGTTTAAGTTGGCTGATAGAGCTACTCACGTCCATGGGCTCCTCTGTATCATTGCCTGACATGTTGATAGTCTTCTTCCTGAAACACAGAGCAAAACAACTGGAACACAGATGACAGCAGTGTTTGTTGGAGTCACTGACAGTTCAAACTCTTTGCCTTCTATTTCTCTCATTTCCTGCACTTTTAACACAACGTTATGTCTCTGACTTTATGTGAACTATTTGAACAAACATACAGCAAGTAAAATATGAAGTTATGACGCATACGAGTCCATTTACCTTCGCCTTGCTCTTAACTGTAAATGCTGCTTATTCCTGGTAAAGGAAAGTGAAAGTAGCTCCAAGAGGGAGAGAGAGGGAGAGGAGCTACTGGCTGCAATTCTATTTTGACTGGCAAGAGTCAAACTATTAAAAATACTTTTGCCATTCATGTGTATGGGGTTTCTCATTATAGATATCTACAATTTAATTCTGACTAGTCAGAATTCCAGTTCAAGATATCTCCCCTCAATTTTTAGATATCTTAAATTTAGTTTTAGTCAAAATGATGTAGTAGATGTCTAAAACTGGAGTTAGGTATTGTCATAATTTAATTGTAAATATCTTTTATACATTTTTTTTTATTTATCCTTTATTTAACCATGAGTAAAAACGCATTGAGATGAAAAATCTCTTTTCCAAGTGTCCTGGCCAAGATAGGCAGCAGCACAGTTACACGGTTGCAGACATAAAACAAACGTAACAATTGAAAATGAAGACAAAGAGCAAATTACAGAATCATAAGGTATCAAAAAACATTCATCAACATTCAAAACATCTATCTACAGCCAGATATGCCTGTTTCCAAATCTTTTAGAAGCACTTTGAAGACATTCAGTGAGACCAGCTCTCCAAGTTTCAGGTCATTTTGTAGCTGATTCCAAGAAGGATCTATTATCAAGTTATAGATGTCTTGAAATAAATTTTGATTAGAGGTATCTCATTTGGAGATATCTTTTAACTTTCATTCTGCCTAGTCAAAATGTAATTACAGATGTCTTGAATTCAATATCCAATGGAAGCCTTGCATGAGCAACGTCATGCACAACAATTCTGACTAGTCATAATAATGTTTGAGATATTTGCAACTATTATTTGGGATAGTCAAAACTGAATTATAGATACCTTTGTTGTTTTGACTAGTCAGAATGACGTTATAGATATCTTGATTAAAAATTCTGTCACAATGTAATTACGATTAGTCGAAATGCCGTTGTTAACATCTTTAATGTTAATTTTGGATTGCCAAGTTTAGCTAATAGATGTTAAAATGGCTTTCCACAAAAGCAAAAAGTGAGATGTGCAAAATCTGTTTATTATTATTATACCATCTTTCAACAAACAGCATTGGATCTGATCCGAAATCTTTGCAAATATACACAAAAAAATGAAACATGCCATGATGTAACTGTGACGCAGGTGTAACAAATACATGTCTTGTAGAAAAAAAATCTTATAAAAATGATTTTGAAAAGCAATTTCAAACAAACATAGCAAGGTGCGGTGAAATATAAAATAACTTCAATGTAAACCTGTCATAAAACAGATCCAAAATACTGAAATGGCATTCATGAGCAATACATAAAAAAACTATGATCTGAAAAAGAAACTGCACTTCAAACAAGATACTCTCAGATTTAAAACATTCTTGCAGCAAAAAAAAGCAAACAAAACAATAAAATATGACTTCATTCTTTCTGGACCTGTTCATCTTTCACTTCCTCCACTCAATCTTAAATCTCTTCATATAGTAAAATAACCTGCAGTCAATACGGACTTTCACTTCATCCTCGTCAACTCAGCTACAGCAGCCTACTTATCTTTGGTGAGAGTATTGATGTGTGTGAATATACAGTGCAGTCTGATTCTATACTGCTATGTTAATACACAGAGAGCTGGGTGGATGCAGGTAAGGCTGCCACGGTGGTACGGTATGCAGAGGTGGGGAGGAGAAGGCATCAGTGTGAGCTGCAGCAGTGGCACAACGCCAGGTTGAGTAGTGACATCATCATCAGCATCATTGTACTACGACATCAGCGTGCAGAGCGACTATTCAGCTTCATCTCTTAGGGTAAACCTGGAATAAATAGAGGGACGAAGACTAGTGAGAACTGGCAGTGAGTTAAATGATCAGCAATCATTTAATTAATGGTGAAAAATGTAGAAAACAGGTGCACAGTTGAGTGATACTCCACAGAAACTTTTCAAACTACTCTTGCATGATAACATAGTCACGGTTTCTTCAAAATAAGCTAAATACACAGTTTCAGCCTCCTCGAAGCTCCACAGGAGACAGTGTACTTGTGAAACATTGTTTAACTGAGCATATGGATGGATAGCATCAGCTATTTAGGGATGTCAATCGATTCAAATATTTAATCGCGATTAATCACTTGATTGTCCATAGTTAATGGACTTTAATTATTAAGTAATGGATGCAATTAATCGCAAAGTGGGCAAATATGATTGCTTTATGCAAATTTTTGTATATATTTATTATTAGAAATAAATTAAGAACACAAAACAATGACAGATATTGTCCAGAAACCCTCACAGGTACTGCATTTAGCATAAAAAATATGCTCTAATCATAACATGACAAACTGCAGCCCAACAGGCAACAACAGCTGTCAGTGTGTCAGTGTGCTGACTTGACTATGACTTGCCCCAAACTGCATGTGATTATCATAAAGTGGGCATGTCTGTAAAGGGGAGACTCGTGGGAACCAATAGAACCCATTTTCATTCACATATCTTGAGGTCAGAGGTCAAGGGACCCCTTTGAAAATGGCCATGACAGTTTGGAGCGTTATTTAACTTGACGACAAGCTAGTATAGCAAGTAACTATGTAAGTAAAAGTAAGTAAAAACTGAGCCCGCCACAACCTAAAAATCGCAAGTTGCGTTGAAGAAATTAGTGGCATTAAAACAAATTTGCTTTAGCACGTTATTATCGTGTTAACTTTGACAGCCCTTGTTATTTTTCTATCATGAAAATGTCATTAAACTAAGCTGACCACAGCCTCTCTTCTCTGCCAGTGAGGAAACTATGAACTATTTGCAGCCACCTTTCAATCTGATTGTTAATTGCCGTGTTGTGTTTCTGCTCTCTCTCCAGTGTGTCTTCAAGTGCCGCCCTCTCCTGCCGAGTAGCTGAAGTGAGTGAATGTACGCAGCTGGGCTCAATGACTCATCAGGGCCGGGTGGTTAAAAGGCCAGGAGAGATGAACAGACGGGTACAGTTGGTGTTAGTGTTTCTAGGTGCGTGTGTTGGTTGATGTCGGTGGCTAAAAAGTGTGTATCGGGGTCGGTAGCTCCATTCTAGAAGGAGTTTGTTTATTTGATTATACTGTAGTCTTCTGAGTCAAGGCTTTATCTGCCTGAGTTAATTACCTAGTGCCGCTTTCCTTTGGGGAGTAGTGTTCTGTTGATGCAGTTGGTTTAGTTGTGACTATTTTAAACCATCATTAATAAATTGTTATCTTTGTTTGACTCCTGTTGTCCTCGTCACTCTTTCGACACATTTATTTTATTGTTACTCCCCCCACCCCCCACCCCCAGACCCTAAACGGGGAACGAATCACTTTACTAAACTTAAACACTGTCTGCTCTGCTCACCATTCTGTGACACCAGAAATCAGGTCAACCTTGGCCAAGTCGATCTGCACCTAAAGAACAGGAATGACATGTTAACATCTGTACATACATCTCATGTATGTGCAGCATTTCTGCATGTATTCAGTGCACTTCAGAGTGAAAGAACACACTTCAAAAACAGTTCAAAGTAACGAGGCAGGTTAGTATTACATCTGTACAAGTATGGATTTAATGGAATGATCTTATGTGACACTGGAGTATCATCAGTGTGACATTCTTTGGATACCCTGATGGTCACTTGTTAGCCTTTAGCTGCTGTATATGTGTGTGATGCAGAACATTTTAAGCAGTGTCAGAGTTGCAGGTCTCAGACTGACCTGTCCAATGATGTCGCGGCTCCTGAACGAGGCCGAGTTATTCTTCACGGATACACTGAGGCGTCTGTATCTCGCGTCGTCCACAGACAGATCATACTCAAACCTTAAAGAAGTCAACAAAGTCAATTAGATGTGAACACTAACAAAGGTCTTCAGAGACTAAAAACAAGAAAACTGCACAGGGATATACAGACAGCACAATGAGCTAATTATTTAATTACCTCTCATTGTATTCTGGGTTGAGGTCTCTTTTCTTCACTGCGGTCTTCCTCTTGGTGGCCTTGCTTTTGTCTGGCAGCAGCATGAGGGAGACGTAGCTGTCTACTCCATCCTTACTCTGAGACAACAGACCTCTGTACACAGAGAGAGAAAACATAAATAACTGTTTTAAATCGTAAGAATATTAAAAAAGTCCCAGTATATTAGAGCAGTATAATAACTCTTTGTAAATTAGAGGTGTCATCTTCACTTTGTTAAATTGTAGGTTTTTCTTAAAGGGTAGGTTCATAGGTTTTCAAATCTGTTTTTTACTATAAACAAACAGTGGTATCTATCAGGTTATAGTAGCTTTTTTTTCTTCTTGCTATGTCCACATCAGCAGTAGGATGGTGTGTGAAGTAAAGATAATAAAATCTGACTTGTCAGTAAAACATATAAACATGTCTAACTATACTGTGAGTATCCAGTTCCTGAAAATGAGACAAAGGTTTCTGAATTTATATAATCCCCTTGACACCCCCCCGACTGAGGTCAAGCCAAGCTGGATGCAATCTCAGAACCCATCGGCTATCAGTCTGATGACGGATAAGCCTCCGGGGGCGAGGGGCTGTATTTCTGGGGTGTAGTCAGCGGATATCTGGGCCAAGACTTCCTTTTCTGTGCGCTGCTCATTGTTTACAGTCCGATTAGTGATTTGAGATGCGAGACTGGAGTTGAGAGATGACATGTACGACTGGATTGTTTCACAAGGAGCCGGTCTACAAGCTAATTTTAAACCAATAAAAAGCTAAATCATTGTCAGACAATAGCTGATGGGTTTACCTGCATTCAACCAAAGCCTGCTCGAACGTGATTGGTCAATACTACCCGGACTACCAACGGTAACCAGATTGCTTACGATGCCAAAATCTTGTCCCGTTGCCTACAGTTTCTGCATATGAATGCAGAAACTGTTTATAGAGATTAAGTTGAATGCTGCATGGTAATCTTCTCAAAACTAAAGATGATGTTGAAGTTGTGCCATGATAATATCTGGGAAACAAACTTGTAATAAAGTCTACAGTCTCAACAGTATATTATTGATAAAAACACCATCTGACTGAAACACACTATTTGAGGAAGCTCACCTGCAGGCATGGACGATGACGATGAGCTGTCCCTCCTGCGAGGCGTATGCAAGAGACAGCTTCACCTGCCCAGAGCCAGTGTCAACACAGGGCAGAGTCCCTGCACTGATCATATCCACCATCTTGGAATCTAGAATCTATCAAACACAAATTCAGAAAAGGATTGATTATTGATTAGTTGTTTTATAATACTAAACGACGTGTGTGTGTGCATGTGGATGGATGTATTCGTCACCTTGAGCTCAGCCCTCAGCAGGATCTGACTCTCAGGTGCGGCTCCATCCAGAGGGAACCACTGGTCCAGGACCAGCTGTGGCTCTGCTAGCAGCTCATTCATAGTCACCACCAGAGATCCCATTGGCTGGTCCCAACCGCTGGACAACTGCAATGCAAAGAGAGAGAATGAAAAAATTCACTCCAACATCACTGCTGTTAAACGTGAGCTGCAGAATAAATGTAAATAAATGTCTTGCCTTTACTATGAGCATTTGATGTTTAGGGTCATGGACCAGGAAGTAGTAAGACTCATTCCACTGAGGACTGGTGCTGCGGTCACACAGCTGAAGAGATGATGAAAATAGAGTTATTACAACAATAATGTATCTATAAAGACTGACAATAGAGCACCATGCATCACGAGTCTTACTAGGGTTTTGTAGCTTGTTTCACCCAGAACCAGCTCAGCTCCTGCTTTGGGCTCCTTTCCGCTCTTCTTCAACTATTGAAGAAGAGAGAAATTTTATTATATGACAAATCATTTTTTTTATTTGTACAGTATGTAAACAAACTGCAGGTGACTTACAGGTAATGAATGTGCTCTCTCTATGTAGACAAAGAGCAGAGCAGCGGCGGGGACAGCTTTGTTCTGATAAGACTGGAGAGTTTGAAGTTGCAGCACCTGCGACACACATCAATCACAGCCAGTTAGTCCTGATGATTATTTTGCAATGTGAATAATGTGCCTTGCATGTTGGAATGTCACTACACAGCATTATGTGGAAGGCTGCTTTGTTATGGACAACGTCAATAGGACATGTTTAAATAATGTTTGAATTAACTGTGAGTGATAGAGCTGTAAGTAAGGACCGACCTGGTCAAGTGAGACTGAATGTGACACTGTAGGAACCCATTCCAGTATCAGATGGACCCGACCAGACTTCACATCATTCAGAGTGTACCACTGCAACGGAGACAAAGAAGCAGGGCAACACCCTTTATATGAGGACATGACACAGAACAGAGTTCAGAAATCACGTGGCACGACTTCAGATGAGGAATTATTGACTAACCTGATCTGTGTACTGGGATCTGATGACCTCATTTAGCTTAATACTGAATCTGTGAACATGAAAACATCAACAAGATGTCTTACTTCCAGAAACAAAGATTTCCAATGTTGACATTATGGTGTATATTAAAGAGATTGTTCAGGTGTTTTGAAGTGGGGTTGTATGAGGTACTTATCCATAGGAGGTGTATTACCTACAGTAGTCAGTTCTCTGTTGGAAAGGAGAAGGAAAGAGCTGTCTGACAGCATGATAAAGCGGTGACGTTATTTCAAGTATAGCGTACACTTAAATGGATATTGATTTTTTTAGGTGAGTCTTTCTGTTAGGTGGCTAAAATACGTTTTTTCTGCCGACCCTGTCCACAGCAGTACATTACTTTGCTTCCTTGTTGGTACTCCTGTCTGTTTTCTCCAAACTGGGGGCGTGGCGTCCATCATCTCCTGTAGGTAATACACTGACTATGGATAAGTACCTCATACAACCCCACTTCAAAACACCCAAACTATCCCTTTAATGGTATTTAATGAAA
Organism: Sebastiscus albofasciatus; assembly: GCA_916701655.1. Lineage (NCBI taxonomy): Eukaryota > Metazoa > Chordata > Actinopteri > Perciformes > Sebastidae > Sebastiscus > Sebastiscus albofasciatus. Next base: position 23,639 of record CAKAOI010029427.1, read on the forward strand.
ACTGTAGAAAAGCAATCAACCCCCTATATTAATACAGATAATTTCCAGGTGTTTGTAAATACACCTTGTGTAGGTATTTCATAAATCCACCCACATCAAATATTCAGTTTATGTTGATGTTTGGCAGCTGCTGCGAATGACGATGCATTTCAGTGCAAAGTTATGTAAAGTCACAGGTGTATCTCTGTAAAAATCCTTACCATGCAGACCAGTGTATTCAGTATGCTACGCTTTTTATCTTGAGTACTAATATAAGCAACTGATACACACCTGCCAAGGAAGTCATCAGAGTCTAAATCCTTATCATAGGCTTCAAACTTGATCTCCTGGACGCTGTGCCCTTTCAAAACCAGCTGTTGAAAGCAATCAAAAACACATATTTTATACAAAATACTGTACATGCAGTGAAATCCTAACAACATGTGATGCTTAAACCGTCCGAGAATACTTCATACCTCATACATTTCCTTCCATGTTGGGTTCAGATTCTCCTTGATAACGTGACTCTTGAATGTGACTCCCCCGATGTTGATCTTGACATAGGGGTCGCTCTTGCCCTTCACCATGCCCCCCATCAGGTTGTCCTTGGCAATCAGATTCTGGGCCTCCAGCAGGTGAATCCTCAGCAGCCCCTGCAGGACGAAGACGGAAAATGTTACCAAACACACAGGGAGTCACTGAGCAAACAACATACATGTAGCTTGGTAATGTGAAGCTACTATACTTTGTATATTTCAGAGCAACCCAGGTGATCAGGCCGGTGTCAAAAACTAGAAGTACGACTGGAAAATGGGCATTTTTTCCTTGTGGAATAATTTCTCTAAATATAACCTTTGTTTCTTCGAACAGGCCCATATGAGTACTACTAAAATGTGACATTTTACTGCCTTTAGAAGCACATCGTGCCACTGTAGTAGGTCAATGTGAGCTTTTACAAGATAGGGGATACCTTAACTTAGTTGTCTAATCTAAATTTGGTTCATGAGAACTTGTTTTTTCATTATTAAATGTCCCTCCCTCACACCAGACTTCTGCACATGTATAAACGATAACAATGGTTGGCATGGTTTCATTTTGCCCCTCCTGTCCGGAAATTCCTCTTTTTTGATTGTAGCTGGCACGACAAAGGTACCTATGCAGAAGTTCAGCAGAACACGCACCAGACCCACCGAATCAGCAGAGGAAGCTGAAATCTCCCCAACAGCAGAACATAACGTGATATTTAAAGACAAGAGGAAGTTGCACATTCATAGCGTTTGGAAAAAGGCTGGGATTATTCAGAGGACCCACATGACGAGGCTGAGACCCAGCAGCATTAGTTCACCAAACGATTCACTATCTGATGACTGGGGACACAATGAATAACTAGCAAGATATTACTGTCAGTGTGATCATTTATTAGACGCATAGTGTTGGTGGAACCCTGGCCTAGACATTTTTAGATAATATGGGTTATTCTTGATTGATGAAAAGCATGACATCGTATAAGTGTTCACTTCGGCAGAGGGGTACACTGCTAAAAGAAATGTTTTCTTATTGTTTAAAATGACAAGCAAATATACAAAAAATAATTCAAAAGGGGCAGTGATGAAGAACAGATACCACTGTACAGTAGGTGGAAGCTAATTCTTCCACTCTGCTAATCAAGGCATAAACTAAACCCACCTCTTCACCAAAGTCCTGGCTGGGGCAGGTGTGTGATGGAAGAACCTCCTGAGCTTCGGGGATTTCTGTGACCTCTGCTGGCCCCAGGGTGTCAGCGGGAAGACCAGTCACTGTGGCTTGAGCAAGGTTGCCTAAACCAGTACTACATTCATACACAGAGCACAGAAATTTAAACATGTTTCTTTTCTATTCTTCCAATTTATGGATCTTTAAAGGGAATGAAGGGAAAAAGGAAATATGGTCTCATTAGCTGTGATGTGGAGCTCACCCTGCTGTGTGTGACTGTGGGGGAGGCTCTTCTGGTTCTGTTGGCTCCTCCACCAGCTGAGCAAAATGACATGGAAGGTTATGAAGGTGTAAATAGACAGGTTAAACATAATAACCACTGACTATAATGTGCTATGACTCACTGCGGCAGCAGGGAATGTATCAGATGCAGTGTGAATGGCAGCTGGCTCAGCGGGAGCAGCATCTTCTGCAGAGGCCGCCGCAGCATCTCCTGCTTCAGAGTGTTTAAATTGGCTGGATACTGCGACCAATCTGAAAATACACACTGCTGTTACAAAACAGCACAGCCAGACTCCTGACCGGAACTAACAATGGGAGAAAATTACCTTTTTGTAGCTTCACTTGGCTACAAATACTTTCAAAACATGCTTTATGGGAGCATATCTGCTTGTAAATCCCACCGACAGGCACTAATTTTAGTGCTTTTTTACGTTTCAAATATGATTCATTGCTTACTTCTCTTTATATTTAAATGACACTAAGTGGTATGGTTTGGGTGTTTTTTATAAAGACCAAGGTGTATGTGTGTATTATCAAATCAGGTGCATAACACTCACTCATCCTTTGTCAGCTCTGAGCTTTTTTCCTCCTCACTGACTGTGGAAGGGACCTCTTCCTCTTCTTTCTTTGAACCAGTCCCAGAAGGCTGTGGAGCTTCAGTCATCCTGGAGCTCAGGATCTGTCAACAATACATTTCCAGTTGTTTATTCTGTGTATCAGTGACATCGTAATAATCCCCTGTGTGTGTCCTCTCTTACCTTGAGTTCAGCCCTCAGTAGGATCTCACTCTCAGGAAAGGCTCCATCCAGAGGCATCCACTGGTCCAGGACCAGCTGTGGCTCAGAGAACAGCTCCCTCACAGGGACAACAAGAGATCCCATTGGCTGGTCCCATGCGCTGGACAACTACAGAGATAAGGACACATTTATAATGCCAGCCAGAGGAGGCTAGATGTGATGAGAGGACGCTGGCAGCAGTCTTCAGATACACTCACCTTCATGATGAGCATCTCCTCTGTGGGGTCGCGAACCAAGAAGTGGAACGCCTCGTCCCACTGAGGTGATCTGGAGCGATCACATACCTTCAGATAGAAAAAGAGGAAGGAGAAGTTGGGGGAGTGGTGGTTCCTTAAACTGGGAATGGAATTCAAGGTCTGTATAGTCATTATACTCTGATTAAGTTGTTTCTTCTCTTCTTCTTTTCTTTCCACTGGTATTTTGAACAGTCTAATGAAGGTATTAGCATGCATTACTGTCAAGCCATGTGTCTTTTTCAATACCACCAGCGGGGGGCGCCAAAGTTTAAATTCTAAACAGCTTTTAGTCATTTCTCCCATAAAATGTTGAACCATTTACCAACACACTAGTTTGTTTGTTTGGAAATTGTGATGGGGACTTCATCATGGCATTTTAATGACTAAATGATTAACGGATGTATTCATTAGTGGCAGTCCGGGCTGGTATATACAAAGTGTGTGTGTTTGTGTAATGTCTTTATCATCAGTCTCATACCTTGGTCTTGTAGGTTGTTTTACCAAAAACGAGCTCGGCCCCAGCCTTGGGCTCCTTTCCACTTTTCTTAAACTGCACACAGAAATACACACAACATTATGTGAGCGGTTTGTATTCACTCTGTAATTAAGGCAACAACGGCTCGAGATCCAACTTCCCTTTCTTTTAAAAAAAAACGAAACATTCCTGAATCATTGCATCATAAAACGCAACAACAGATTGTGTTGCTTAGAAAGCAGCAACTATTTCTGAAAGTCTTCATTTATTTTAATCCAGTGATTACTTACAAAAACAAGAAGGAATTTTCCTCTTTATGCCAATCTGTTTATCAACATGAGCTTTCCAAACTGTTGTCTATCTTTAACTCAGAGACAGCACACTCATGATAGTGTTTTTCAGTACCAAATTACAAGGGACTCACAGGCAGAGAGTGTGCTCTGTCCACATAGACAAAGAGCAGGGCTGCAGAGGGAACGGCCTTGTTCTTGTAAGACTGGAGAGACTGCAGCTCCATCACCTGCAGCAGAGTATCAAATGAAAAATACATTACAGTGACTCAGCACTGGTGTGCAGGGTGAACTGGGCAGGGCATCATATCTGGAATAGTACAGATATGGGACGAAGAGGCAATTCAAATTATGAAGATTATAAACATTTGCATGAATAAGAGAAAACATAAACAAATGATAAGAATTGCACTAACTTGGTCCAGGGTGTCATTATGGGACACTGCTGGTACCCACTCCAGAATCAGGCGGACACGTCCAGACTTCACGTCATCCAGGGTGTACCACTGAAACAGAGACGTAGAATTAAAGCCTATGACATCACCGCAGCAATAACTGCAATACAGTGAGGCATGCAATACTGACCTGGTCTGTGTACTGGGAATGGATGATGTCTGCCACACTGATTTTGTATCTGTATTAACACAGAATAGCACAAGTTAAATGCATGATCTGGGAAAATTAAGCCAGACCCTTAAATTATCAATATTTTCTAATGCTATGATTTTTTTTTTTTTTACATAAATAATGTTTGTAAACATGAAGGAAATAAAACTGGGATGAGTTGAGAAACACCAAATGTCGATTTTTCCATAAATCAAACCATACGGTAATATACTTGTGATTTATTTTTATGGTGAAATAACTACAGTTTGGGTCTGCACACATGTTGACCCACTGAATATAGTCTACTACTATACTACTACTACTACTACTACTATAGACTATAGACTACTAGAAACCTCCACATTACCTGCCCAGGAAGTCATCTTTGTCCATGTCTTTGTCATACAGCTCTAGTTGCACCTCCTGTCCTGACTGAGGCCTGAGCACCACCTGAGACAACACACAACAGTTAAATTAATATAAATGAGGTGGTTAACGTGAAGTATTATCACCTTTATTAGTAAATCAGACTGCCTAGTTATTTCATACACACCTCATACATCTCATTCCAGACCGGGTTGAGATTCTCCTTGATCACATTACTCTTAAACGCCACATCTCCAATACTGATCTTGGCATAGGGGTCACTCTTGCCCTTCACCATACCGCCCATCTTGTTATCTTTGGCCACCAGACTCTGAGCCTCCAGCAGGATGATTCTCAGCAGCCCCTACAGGATTTCATTTTCATATATATATATTAAATGTGATTGTGTCACACCTTGTTGCATGTATCTGCTCCTGTAGATCACTATTTTGTGACATTACCTCACTGGCAAAGCTGAGGTCTGGGGAAGTGTGAGGAGGCTGTGCTACGGCGGGGCTCGGTGATTCTTCCACCTTCTCTTCAGTCACATCAGCTTTCTCCGTTTCCTCTACGACAACATCCTCATGTGAGGTCACTGAAGGGGCTATAGTCTCCACAGGAGGAGCGTCCACTGAACTTGACCTAAATACACAAAGTAAAAAAAAATTGAAGTGACCAAAGGACGCACAGAAAGTAAGGACAGACTTTTTGAATAAACTATCTCACCTCAACACAGTGTCTATCTCTTGTTTTCGCGGAGCAGGGGAAGAGTCTGACACTGAAGTGACCTTAGCCTTATCAGTGGCAGCCGGACATTTGCTGGGAATCAGCATCTGCAGTTGAGTCCATATTATTATTATCAGCTTTGTAACAGTCCCGGTTATAAATACAAATATCAGTAGAAGGAAAAAAGAACTGTCTCAAAAGCCTCATGACAAAGAAACAAAAGATACAGAGACTGACACATGCAGATAAAAAAGAAACAGAAAGAGATATTACACAAAGTTATGAAAGAGTGAAAGAAATATAGATACAGACAAAGATGTTATTAAAGAGATATTACAGTTAAATTACAGTTATATTAAGAGATTAAAGACAGAGAAAGGGACATATAGTGAAAGTGATAAAGAGATAGAGAAAAATAAACTTAAAGGACATATACTAAATATTTAGAATAAGACAAATAGAGAAAATGACCTTGAGTTCAGCCCTCAGAAGAACCTGACTCTCAGGTGAGGCTCCGTCCAAATTGAACCACTGGTCCAGGACCAGCTCTGGTTCAGAGAGCAGCTCTCTGATGGGAACCACCAGGGAACCAATGGGCAATGTCCAGCTGTGGGAGAGCTGGAGTGACACAATACAGGGTGTTAAGCATAGGTAGTATTTACAGTACACTGTATATCACAGATCACACTGTTAGCATCTGTGTTCACACTCTTTCTGTTCCATGTTGATTATGCACTGCGTACCTTAGCAACGAGAATCTCTTTTCTGGGGTCTCGAACCAGGAAGCAGAATGCCTCGTTCCACTGAGGTGATGTGGTACGATCACACACCTTCAGAGATGCAAGAGTCAGTCAATGTTTCTGACAGATATCAGGTCACTCTCACAATATTACAATCAGAGCTATAGAAAATACATTAAAACATAGCAGAATGAGGTCTTACTGTAGTTTTGCGAGACATTTCTCCAAGAGTAACCTCTGCTCCCACTTTTGGATCTTTGCCACTCTTCTTAACCTGTAGAGAGACAAACAGGAAATAACAATAGAAGCATATGTATTCTAAACCATAACTGCACATCCTGACATCATCAGTAGAAAAAGACTCACTGGTAAACCATCTGCTTGCTCCATAAAGACAAACAGTAGGCCTGCTGAGGGGACCGCCTTGTTCTGGTAGCTCTGCCTGGAGTAGAACTGAAGGACCTGAAGATGCAGGAAAGAACCAGTGAGTATGGATCAATCTTACCAGCAACGCTCCATTAACCCATGATTTTTTTTGGGAATACCGACCTGGTCCACTCTGTCTGACTCCGAGGACGTCGGAACCCATTCCAGGATCAGGTGAACTCGACCAGACTTCACATCACTGAGAGTGTACCACTAAGAGAAGAATTGGAATCATTTAAACACAGGATCTGTGCTATATGTTACGGATATATTTGGAGAGGGTTAAGGGTCTAATCAAAATGAGTTGGAGCCCTGTGCACCCACATGAGTTAGACCTAATCTATGGCGAGCTTTCACTGCATTCACATGAAATCAGGCAGACAGTAGACGGACAACACCTTCTGGACGACACGGGAAAAATAAACATACAGTACATACAGACAAAACACGCACAACGATATGTTGCTATGGCGATGTCGTATTGTTTACAAAGAATGGAATAAAATATATTTAATACAATTATTTTGTGTTTATTATTATATGTAATTATTCTAGGAAAGCATGTAGCTACAAAATGCAGCTTTCTCTTAATATTAAAAAATGTTCTCCTTGTGTGAGGGAGCTAGGTAACATCCGGTTGTATATTCAGGAGGACGGCAAAAAATTAACTTTAGACAACAATGCCGTCTACCGTTACTGTTGCCAGTATTCTCTGCCAGCCTCACTTCAATTGACCGTCTTGCGCTAGTGCACTAAAATGATATCCGGTTTCCCGTCTGCCTGATTCCATGTGAATGCAGCATTATTCTGACCACACTCTTTGTGTTTGTCGAGGAAGATCCCACCTGATCAGTGTACTGGGAATCGATGATGTCCTTCAGACTGATCTTCAGCCTGTATGTTGGGATATGTGAGATTAGAATGTAGCTTTAAATCCATTCATTTTATTTCATAATTGAATTATCTATAGCTACTTTACCTGCCCATGAAATCATCCTTCATGTCCATGTCTTTATCAAACACCTCAACATGCAGGTCCTGGCCAGGCAGCTGGGTGAGGATCACCTGAGGTGGGTGAAAAAACAATTATACGGCAGACGTTTATAAATACATGCAAACTTCAGCCAATTCTATTAATTTCACAACAAAATTGTGTTCTTTCAATGAATAACCTTGTGTTATTTACCTCGTACATCTCATTCCAGGTGGGGTTGAGATTAGTCTTGATAACCTGACTTGTGAATGTTTCGCCCCCGATGTTAATCTTGACGTAGGGGTCACTCTTGCCTTTTACCATGCCCCCCATCATGTTATCTTTGGGAACAAGGTTCTGCCCCGCCAACAAGTGAATTCTGAGCAGTCCCTAAAAAAGATTACAAACACATTAGAGAACGAAAACACAATCCTAAATCAAAATCATGACTGCACTGTCCTCCATTACCTCTGTGGCAAAGCTAGGATGAGCGGAGGTCTGCTGGGGCAGCTGTTTGGCCATCCCAGCCTCCAAATTAGACGACACATCAGATTGAATACGGTCCTCATCTAACCACAGGACCTATGTTACAATAGAGAAGAGAAGAGACAGAAAGAATTTGAATAAAATGTGACTAAAAACCCAGAATCTGGTGTCATTTAATCTCAGTTGAGATGTCATTATACATATGAAAAATGTTTGGTCAAAATCCAATTTTTGATTGTATTTGTTAAGAATAACCTCCCACATTATGCTTGTTTGTGTTATTTTCAGCCTATTTTTTGGTGCTGGACTAGTGACTGGTTCTTGTTGCTATTTACCCTGAGGACTGTGTTGATATAGATGCGACTGGCAGATCCAGAGTTGTCCAACTGGAACCACTGGTCCAGGGAAAGGTTAGAATTGGACAGCAGGCGGGACAACGGGATGGTCAGACTGCCCAACGTCTGCACGCGGTCAGCGTCCTTCACCTGGTTCATTTAACATGAAGGAAAGCAAAAATAAGACCAAAGGAAGTTTGGCTTTCAAACTAAAAGAGAAGCTAATCTCACGAGTCGTCACCTGAATGTCTATGTCCTGCTTGCGAGGATCCTGGATGAAGAAGGTAAAAGCTTCCTCCCACTCTGGATTAATGGTTGTGTAACAAGTCTAAAGGCAAGAATAAATATAAGTATGTATATAAATGAAACACAATCTACAGAATTATAATGGGCTTTTCCAGTAGATATACCTTGCTCTCTCTAGTGACGTCCTGCACAGACAACTGCACCATGGGGTTGGGCTCTTTATTTCCCTTCTTCATCTAAAAGACACACAGTTACAGACAAAGTAAGGCATGTGAGCAATGGCATTCTGTAACCAGGAGAGCAGAGCAATAAATAGACTTTATCTACCACCCTGACAACACGAGGCTGATGTGAATAATAGGGTTAACATAGCAACGGCACGAATAACCGCATGGCATGTCACAATCAGGAAGTATGAATGTACATCGAAAGAAACCACAAAGACTGAATTTCATTCCAAAGATTCAGTTACTGCTGTTTCCTTTTGTGTGTGATATGACACAGCAGGAAATGTGTGTTTAACTGCCATGGATAAAGTTAGCCTCACTGGTCCATTCTGTAACGGAGGACACAAGGTTAAAGGCCGAGGCAACAACTTTGTGGAATGTCAAAACAGGTGGCAGACGCAGCTTTGCCCCAGTTTAACCACACACAGGAAGCATCTCTGAGCTGAGCACGAGCGTGAGCAGAGAGGGTGGAGAGATTTGACTCACAGGAAGCGCCTCAGCCTTGTCCAGATACACAACCAAGATGGCTGAAGAAGGTGGGTCAGCAGTCTTGCTGGTGACACTTTCGTTCCTCTTTAGGACCTGGGGGGAGAATTGCAAACATGTGATTCTATCTAGAGTGTATAGGGACGATTAATGTAATGCATCAGTGGAAATGAGCGACTCAAACCTGCTCTAGGAGATCAGTGCTAGGCAGCAAGGACAACCACTCCAGTCTGAAATGAACCCGTCCTGTAGGAGTTTCTTTCAACGTGAGCCACTGGGAAGACAGACACAGGCATGCACTCACAATCAAAAGATTCAAAAAAATACTTATTCAAACTGTGACTGAGATGATAACAGCTTGTTATACTTACATTATCCACAACTATGGATTTCTTCACAATGCCCAAATCCAATTTTGCCCTTAAACGAAGGAGGAGTGTAAGACAGAATTCAATTAAAGGAGAAAATGTATTGCTGAAAATAAAAGGATCATAGCATAGAAAGTAGATTCTGCAACTTTCCAAATGCTTCAAAAATAAAAAAAGGTAGTATACTTTTTCCAACTGGCTAGGAAAGGTGACAGATGAAAGGTGACAATGCGAGATTCAATGTAGGCACACAAGAGACATGAATATGCATATGTACCTGCCCAGGAAATCATCCTGGTCTGGGTCTTTGTCATATACCTCCACCTCCAACTCTTGACCTGGCACTTCATGGACTATAACCTGATGTACCAGACACACACACAAGGACATGAAGACTGACAGAGGGATTTGTATGGAAGCTGGCCTCATGCCACCATGAATGAAAATGAACATTCCCAGCGCTGCAACAGTCTAATCTCTCAGATAAAGAACAAAGTGAAATGACATATGATTGAGTCTCTGGACACTTGTGCGATGACGACACGCATTTCAAGCTTGCCGTAAAACTCTCCATTCTTCTTCTTACCTCGTAAATCTCTTCCCACTTGGGAGAGTGTGTGTTGTCAACGTGTTTGGAGGTGAAGGTCTGAGGGCCGACCCTCAGTATGGCGTAGGGGTCAGACAAGCCAGCCATGACCCCTTTCACGTAGTTGTCCTTGGCAGCTAGGTTCTGTGCCTCCAATAGGTGGATGCGTACCACACCCTAAGAAAGAAAAAGAGGGGCCAAGATGTAATAAACTGGTGTTGACTACAATAGTATCCCTTTATGTGTAGGTGCATATTGAGGCTTTACCCTGGGCAGAGGAGAGCGTAGTTGGGCCACATGCAGGCCTGGAACCAGGGGGACAACCAGGCGGTTGGGCAGCACCAAGAAGGAGGCGATGGCATCCATGATCATGCTGTCAGACATGACACTGAGACAAAGAAAAAGCATTTTAATGGAAATGTACTGCTGTATTGCGTATATCATTTATTTATGTATTCTATGTACTGTATAATAAAACCCACACATTAAAGGTACAGTGTGTAGGATTTTGCAGCATTTAGTGGTGTACCCCTCCACTCACTCTTCCCTTTCAAAGACTACGGTAACGTGAGCCGCCGAGTGCAAAATCGTGGTAACGGCGTTCACCTCGCTCAGAGGCCACCCGTACCATAATAATAAACACTACTTTATGAGCAACAGGATGTCAGACGGTGGCTGAAAATATCACGGTTTTTGCACTCTGCAGCTCACATTACCACAGTTTCACAAGCGTGTTTGGAGAACTGCGGTGGCCTTAAGGTAAGCTAAAAAAAAAAGTCTCTCTAGAGCAGTTTGTCTGTTCTGGGCTACTGTAGAAGCGTGGCAGACTCTGTGCAGAGGACCTGCTCCCTATGTAGATATGAAGGGCTCATTCTAAGCTCTAGGCATTCAATTCTTTGTTTCAGGTGATTTTACACTAATGTAAAATAGTTATGAATATTTTATTCCATTTCTGCTAATAGATCCCCGAAATGTTCCACACTGTTCCTTTAATGAAATATTATAAGGTCGTGGCTATTACTAATGTGTAACCTAAAGAAAAGCTATCTCAGCATGACTCACTTCAGTCCAGGGATGTCCAACAAATTAGTCAGTCCAGTCCAATTGATGTCTAGTTTCTGGGAAGAGATAAGACAGAGGAATGTGCTGTATTCAGCAAATCAATCAGGATTGATGTGAAATCGATAGCATGAAAAGCATACGAGACTCTACTGAGATACATGATGGTAATAGGAGGAATGGGGGTTGAGGGGCTACGAGAAAAGGGCAAATAGAGGTGAATGCAGATGGACGTACAGGCCGCTGGATGAAAAACATGGTGACTGCTCCCACTATGGGCACGTCGCCGATCAGAGGCTCCAGAATCACCCGCATCATCCCGTGTAGCTGAGAACAGAGAAGCAGAAGTTGTGAAAACCATGGCTTACAGAATGGCACATTGTTTATTTCAGTTATCCCTTAAGACAGGCAACATCTTTGTATTAATGACATGCTACTCTGTAATTCAGTTAAAACGACGACAGACCTGTATTCCTTTGACTCCAGCTTTGCAGAAGTATCTCTTCACCTCAACGTCGATCTCTACGTTGCCAACATAGCTGAGGATACGAGAACAAAAATGTCATCTACGATAATGCCTTCTGAAAGCTGTAATACAGAGGTGCCTCGCAAATTCAAAGAGCAATGGATAAACGTTCACCTGATATACAGATCTAACAGGACTTGTCCTTTGTCATTCTCAGTGTGTGCCTTGATCCCTACAACTTTCATGGCCTGTAACAAACAGAAAGCACATTTTCAGCACAATAAAAACATTTGTGTGAATCTTTACAGCAGTGTCGTATTAAAGTTAAGCTATCAATAGCGTCACCTTGTTTCCCATATCCACTTTGGTGAAGTTGAGGGTTTGGAGGTGGCTGCTCGAGCCTCGGATAGACGGAGCGATGGTTTCAACCAGCAGCTTCTCGAGGTACTGGCCGACAAAGGGCCACACCTGCTGCAGCACCTGGGCAAACCAACAACGACATGGTTACCAACTGCTTTTATTAGTAAGACATGTAAGTTATGCACATATTTATATTTGGTAAAATTGTTCATGTCGGCATGATATATTGCATGAGTTCTGATATTATTTAAGTTTGCACCAGTTTTCATATAGTTAGAATAGCGACCATGTAGGATTATGTTGTTTACCATTTTCTTGTTATAAAGTGCCGTAACGTAGTTTTTCAGTGTGCATAGCCCAAAAAATAAAGGTTTTAGAAGATGCTGTGAAGTCTGCGAAGATGTGGATCGTAACAAGTTTTTGCCCGTGTTAAATATAGCGATAGCGTGATAACATTTATTAATGTATATTTTTGAACATCCAGTCGGTAGTGTAACGGGTGTGACTCCCCTCCCCCTGTCTTGGAGGTTGCTTGGCCAACCTCAGCAGGCAGTTGGGTGACAAGGAGGGTCGACAGCTTGATTGGGATCACCTGGACCTTCCACACTATAAAAGCTGCTCCATGTGCACACTGTCTCTCTCTCTTCCTACTGCCACATCCACCTGGCATCACCTTTGTTTGGTTCTGCATCTTCAGCACCTTCAACTCTCTTCTTATCACATTCCTTGAGCCAGTTTGTGACAAGGGGCGAGATGCAACTTGGATGGAAATCACCTGCTGTGAGGTAATTGATTCTAACATAAACTCTCATTAGAGTTTTCCCTGGCTCCTGTGAGTACATTGGGTCTTCAAAAAAAGGATTGAAATGAATTGCAAAACGAGTCAGAACAGAGATACCTTGCAGACTAAGTGGCCTAGGAACTTGGAGCATGGTAAAATGGCCACTACAAGACACATAACATAATATACAATGACCATCCCTGCAACCAGAGACTACTTCTTTAAGAAAATTGTCATTTAGCCACATGGTCACAAAACGATCCATCAAATGCCTTGGCTTCCATGTGCAATAACTGAGGAATGACAGAGACAGCTGTTGCGCAGTTGAGTCTCCTCAGCTGTTAGTCGTCTACTTTGAGTCCTTAGATATATCACAGTGAACCCTGTGCTGTACAAAATGTTAATGTGGCTACATAAACTCTTTATTCCTTCAGGGAAAGAACAAAAAGCAGAGGCCCTGCTTGTTTGTGTGCTTGTGTGACTGTAAAAAAAAACCACTGCTGGTTTCAGTCTGGCATTGGTGGAGAGTGAGTCATCAGCTGCCTGCTCCTGGGAGGGATGCAGCGAGGGAATCTGCTGACCTCCCCCTCCAGTAACCAGTCTCAAATCTCTGCTTTGTCTGGCTCTCTGACGCTTGCATCTCGTGGTCTTGATAGCATGAGTGCTTTTATTACTGTATGTCTATGCTAGAGGCTCTAGTTTCTCTGGGCTAGAGAAGCCAAGGGGGTGGGGAGGGACAATGGCTGCAGTTTTATATAGTTTGGGGGGACTGGGCAACTCCTCCTCCTTCCTGTGAGCTCTAGTCTGTAATGAAATGGAAATGTTGAGTGGGTTGCCTGGCGCTGGGCCTGCTCTCTGCAGTACAGACACAGTGGCTACATTAATGGGGGGAGTGGCCTTTTCTGCAACAGCAGCAGTGCTACCATCTATCAGCTAGCACCAGCTAGCATACTCCTCAAAGTGTCAATCAACACAACAGCTGAACAGACAGGCGTGTGTTTGCTGTGGACTTAATAAAACGGGAAACACTTGGGTCTTTGTGTTACGTAAACAATGGAAAGACTAAGCAAAAAAGGAAAGTACTGATGTTTTACCTTGTTCAGCCATTCAACCTTCTCAACATCTGGAAAGCTGACCTGAAGGAAAGAAAGACAATGAGGGTAAACACTTAAATTTTGCATAGGACCTGATAAACACACAACAGGATCAATAGCACTGTTGATATTCCCAGTGCTTTTTGCACCAGGTTTTAGACTGCCCAAGTATTTCCACAAGAAAAAAAGGGAAAGCAGATAAGTGCAGCAACTGTCAAGATCACTTTGAATGATACAGCTGGCTACTGCGTGGTTTATCTTTCACGCGTGACAACACTTTAACAATATAAGTGCGTGGCATGTCTTCTCCATTTATTGATTATTAATCCATGCCATTTGTTATGCACACTGGAGAGCAATATGGAGATGCCCCTTTTGGAATAATTCAATAGAGGAACATAATACATGCTGCTTGGTTATGCAAGCAATCACTGAAATCCTTCAATGAAACAAGTATCCACAGGAACCTCATCTGGGTGTGGCCAGATGTTCTGAGTCAAAATAGGAACACGTGGGTTTCAGCATTTCCATTTTGTGAAAACATGCTCTAGAATGTATAATATGCAAATCAAGACTAATATCCGGCATGCACATTTGCCACCACACATTTGCACCAAGGATTAGTGTTGTTGCAATGCACTCAGAATTATGCTTTCAAACAAGTTTAGTCTACAAATGCAAACACGCAGCAAATTTGGCAACTCTCCTAGTAGAAATACTGGGGTAACAAAGCACTGCATATATAGCTGAAAGGGGACTTCTGCACATGTGGTTGCATGCATGCTTTATTTAGGATCTATACTTCACCAGCAACATTACGAAAAGCAGTGATTATTTGTATGCCCACCAGTAGTTTAAAACATTACATGTCCCCTACAAATTAAAAGAAAATACCACTGATTTGTGAGAGAAATGTATTCATAAATACAATGACTGCTATATTTGACTTCAGGACATCTCTGACTACATACATGCTGAAAATCATTTTTTTTTTACTATATCAAGTCCCTAGGAGTGTATGATTCAACTTTCTCCCCATGGTCTAGTGTTAAAAAAAGTTAACAAATTGGTTTATAAACTATTGTTATTACGAACTGTAAATTGCATATATGAAAACAACCTCGAAAAAAGGGGAAAAAAATAAAGTATAAAATAAAAAGAAGTAGAATGGCAATACTTAAAAAAAACCCGCAATACATATCGAATCGACACCCAATTATCGTTATAGTATGGAATCGGGTAATAGGTGTATATCATCCCAGCCCTTATGAGGAAATGATTTATGGGAAATATATCAAATTATAAGTGCTGCCAGCCATGACAGCTAAAAATAGAGTAAAGGCTGTGATTATAGGGTGGTTTACTGGTTTTAACAGCCTGTACATCCCTGTAGCGATGTTATGATTTGTTTCCTTGTTTTTATTTTCTAATCTTTAATGTTTTTATGTTTTTATAACTGTTTTAATTATGTCTTGAATGTTTATGTAAAGCACTTTGAATTGCCCTGTTGCTGAAATGTGCTGTACAAATAAAGCTGCCTTGCCTTGCCTATGATTTTAGGGTCCACTGCAGCTACGTTGTCTTATTGTACATAACGTGGGGTTACTTTAGGTGAACTTTGGGTCCATTAAGGACAGTGAAGAAGCTGGTGTATAAGGAGGATTTTTGATGCCCCACGCTGACAGTTTTCTTACCCACGCAGGGAGGTCTCTCTTGCTCTTGGACACCTTCATGGAAGTGTACTCCTCCTCGTTGTTGAGCAGCTGCATGGCTGACCTCAGTCTGGTCTCCTTGGCTTCTCGGGCGTGTTTCCATCCCGTGTAGACCATCATCCCGAACACCAGCAGGCTGGTGCTGACCCGGTAGTAGCCGGCCAGGTAGACGGGCAGCAAGGCGCCCAGACATTTCCCAAAAGTCCAGAGAACCGCGACCGCGCTGATCCCTTGTTTGGGTTTGGGAACCTCCGTCAAATTCTCCGCCGCACTCAGCGCCTTCTTCTCGGCGTCGCCTGAGCTCGGCACATCGGCGCCCTTGGCTTCACTCGGCTTCGACTTGTCGCTTTGCATACTGTTGTTGTATCCTCTAGAAACTAATAATAATAATAATAATAATGAGCTACCGTTGGATACAATGTATTCAGTTGGAGTGTTCTGAAGGACTTCACGGTTAAGTTACTCTAACGTTCCATTTCTAACGTTCCATTTCGAACGTTAACTTCTTCTCTCCGAACTAACCGCTGCATTAAACGTTACATTAGCTGGTTTACCGTTCTTCCGTCTTTTGCAGTTTTACCGACTAAACACGGGTCCAGAAGAAGTGGCAGAGCAGTTCTGCCCCTCACCCAGTCCCGTTAGGAGGATGAGAACACGCCCCCACTGTGGTCTGAAACCAACAAAAAAAAAACGCATCTTTGACTCTTTCGCTGCTGCGGCAAAACTCAGTCAGCCAATTAGCTAGTAATTAGAGTTATTACTGCGGCATTACAGTGTCAAAAAGAGAGATTTTCCACGGAATTATTCATGCGTATGCTACCTGTCAGAGGAAGCAGAATATATATACAATACTGCTTTCTGTCACATCATAACCAAGCAGCAGCCCTTTTCATCTCTTTCTGCTGCTCCAGGTTATTTTAAAAGGTCCCATATTATGACTTAAGCAAACAAACAAACATTCAAGTCATTAATAGCTTTTTTCCTTGGAGTACTGCAATTTCCTATTCAAATGTCTGCAAGACAAAAACATAAACCCAAGTTAAAGGTCCCATATCATGCTCATTTTCAGGTTAATACTTGTATTTTGTTTCTACTAGAACATGTTTACATATTTTAATGTTCAAAAAACACATTATTTTTCCTCATCCTGTCTGTCTGAATATACCTGTATTCACGCTCTGTCTGAAACGCTCCGTTTTAGCGCATTTCAACGGAATTGTGTTGCTGGGCAACAGCTTGGGTCCATGTTTACCTTTGTTCAATTTTTTCTGCTGCTCCAGTTTATTTTAAAGGTCCCATATTATACTCATTTTCAGGTTCACATTTGTATTTTAGGTTTCTACTAGAACATGTTTACATACTTTAATGTAAAAAAACACATTATTTTTTACAATACTGCTTCCTGTCACATCTTTAACCAAGCAGCACCTCTGTTCTAGTCTTTCTACTGCTCTAGTTTATTTTAAAAGGTCACATATCGTGCTCATTTCCAGGTTCATGTTTGTATTTTGGGTTTCTACTAGAACATGGTTACATACTTTAATGTTAAAAAAAACATTATTTTTCCTCATCCTGTCTGTCTGAATATACCTGTATTCACGCTCTGTCTGAAACACTCCGTTTTAGAGCATTTCAACGGAATTGCGTTGCAAGGCAACAGCTTGGGTCCATGTTTACCTTTGTTCAATTCTTTCTGCTGCTCCAGTTTATTTTAAAAACAGCAGACTGGACATTCTCCTCAATCCCCTACATCCTGTATGACCGCACCAGCCTGAGCCATAATTCCTATTGTGTCCCACCACCACCACCACATACTCCACTTGTTTGAAGAGCCACACGGATATGAGGCTACTGAAGAAGCAGATGGTATTATATTCAAGTTTACACAATGCCACTCCACCCAAACAACTCAAGCAATGGGATGTAAACATGAGCATGACTGTGTGAACTGAGCAGATAAAAGTGTGAACTGAAGCTGTAAACAAAGTGACAGATAATACAAGATTGATTGTTGAGCGCCTGTTATTTTTTTTTATGTGCAAAGTACCAAAGTTACTTATTTACACCAGAGCAATCCACAAAAATAGAAACACAAACTGCTTCCAAAGTCTTCATGTCCACACAAGGACGGCACAGCAGTGTTCAAACAATATGGATGACCTCACATATTTTCAGTTTGTTGCCATTTTTGGTGCCTGTGAAAAGATCCCTTTGGTGCACAAACTGTTCACAGGTCAGACAGTCAGTCTGTAAAAATGTCTTTGTAACGTTGCCATAGAACACAGTGAGGAAGTCTTTATCCTGCCCTCTGGTGGAGGAATACAAGCATCTTTATACTTCAGTGTTCTGTCATCAGTTGATGAGCTATGTTAAAAATCACAGTTAAGGATGCTACATTCTGACGTGTGGGTACAACAGTCCAACATTTAACCAGTTAGTGAGGCAGAGTGGTGATCCTCATGCTTTGACTCACAATGGGAAACGACACCATCGGGGTGGTGGCGTGACTCATGGTGATGCCAGGCATCGGCTGCGTCATGGACACTGCCACTGGTGCCACAGATACAGCCACCGGTGCCATAGAAACAGGTGGCGCCATCCCTTGGGCAATGGTCTGTACGAGGGCGGCTGAGAGGGGGGTGATCTCGGGGTTGAGGTGAGGCAGAGGCGCTGT
This sequence comes from Sebastiscus albofasciatus, assembly GCA_916701655.1. Lineage (NCBI taxonomy): Eukaryota > Metazoa > Chordata > Actinopteri > Perciformes > Sebastidae > Sebastiscus > Sebastiscus albofasciatus. Next base: position 42,107 of record CAKAOI010029427.1, read on the forward strand.
AGGCGGGGCAGAATTAGTCGGGGGCGCTGAAGGGGCGCCGGAAGGCGCTACCAGGTCTTGCTGGGTGACGGGCCGAGGCTGCAGTCCGGCGCTGCTCAGGGTGGTGTGAGTCTGAGCGATGCTGTGATTGTAGGAACTTATTGCACCCACGGGTGGCACGAGACTCTGCTCGGTGGGTGCAGGAGTGGAAGACAGCGTCATCACCTTGGCCTGAGTTCGGAACTGGGCGTTCTGATCCAGAAGAACCTCATTTGTAGCGATGAGGTTTGAAACCTGAGAAACACAAGAGACATGGATTAGAAAAGGACTGGCTCCATTAAAGTCCACCGCCAGAAACTCTGGCTTTGTGTTTGGCAGAAACAAAGTTATTCTGAAAATTTGACTTTTAATACTTATAAACATTATAGCTACTTTAAGACAAAAAGAAAGTTGTTTTTAGGAAGCCGTCATTTCTTAGCATGTCAACCAGCTACTGTGATTACAGCTTTTGCAGAGTGTGTCTGTGTCTTACGATGATACAGAATGTCTTTTCCTTTTTTAAACGTGCCCAAACATATTCATTGTTGTTTAAGTCAGGTATTTTCCCTAAATACCTCAGGTTGCCAAAACATTTAACAGTACTTTTAACTAGTGTTGAAACTAAAGATTAGATTCACTATTGATTATAGATATATGTAAACAGTTTTTTCTCAATTAATTATTGTCTATAAAATGTCGAAAGCCAACAATATTTAGTTCACTATCATACAAGACAAAGAGAAGCAGCAAAACCCTCACATTTGAGAGGCTGGAACCATCATTTTTACTTAGAAAAATGACTCAAATGATTACGCAGATAGTTTCGATTGACTAATCGTTTCAGCTCTACTTCACACTTCCAGCCCTAATAGCAAGTTGTTTGTTCAGTTGGTCTTTCCATTTCATCCAAGATCCAAGATATTTGCATGATATGCTGGTCTTCGGATGCTGTGGTAACTTTAGATGAGCAGTCTTGTGTTGGATGACAATGATTTGCTTTGTTAAAATCTCCACTTGCAGCCTTCAAAGGAACTTTACTTTGTCTGTGATCTGGCAGTGAGATATAATGAAACTGTGAGTCCTTGTGACTAAAATTTAATTTGACACTGTAATAGAATATAATCCTTTCACATGACACTATCATGTGAAAGGATCATATCAATTCATTCAGCACAGGAAGCGTACGAAGTAAACAAGTAAACATTTGACAATATAATGCAATCCGATACAATTCTATCTTTGTTGAGCTTATAAAATTAAATGTTAAGACTTTGACATTATACTGTCAAAGGTGGCTGTTATTTTGCGCACCAAATCATCTGGTATTAGTTGAAAAAAAACTAATCATATAGCATAACATATGTTTAGATTTGACTGCAATATAAGTGAGGCCTACCAGCCATGTATAATTTCATACAATAATTTCTCAGAGGTCCAAAATAGTTTGATTTAAGTTCCAAATAATGTTTGTTTGTAACCATCTCTCATTCTAACCTGCTTCTTCAACTCCTCTACTCTCTTCCTCAGCAGGGAGTTCTCCTCCTCCAGGAACCTGTACTCCAGAGGACGAGGCGGCAAGGTGGCTTGAACCCCCAGCTCATAGTGAGCACCTCCTCCACTCACATCGAAGCGCAGCCCCTCGAGCCGCCGCCTCTTCAACTGCAGAGCAGTGTGGTCCATAGAGGCCTCCAGGGAGCTGGGATCAAACAGCCCACTTTCAAGCAGGGGGTCGTACACTGAGCACGGGGCCCTGTCGTAACGCCGTGGCCCTGCAGAACTTATAGACAGACAGGTGCTCATCCCCCCTCCACCTACCCCCCCAACTCCTGTGATACCTGGATCTCTGCAACCGCCCAGGCTGGGGCAACCCATCCCCATCCCCATCCCCATCCCCATCCCTATCATATTACTTCCACCTCCACCTCCCACAAGTCCTTGCATTCCTCCACAGGCACCTCCTCCTCCACCACCTATCCCTCCCCCAGCATTCACCATTCCACTGGCACCTGGCCCTATAACACCACCCACTCCAACCCTGGAAGGCTCATATTCAAAGTCTTTTTTAACATGGCGAAATTTACACTTATTGCCCCTCTGGCACTCTCCCTTCAGGAAGTCTCTGCAGATGGGGACTTCCCCGCGGCTATGGGGGAGATCCATGGGAGACAGGCCCAGCCGTGCAGCAACTTTCCCTCTTAGTCTGAGGGGCAGCTCTCCTGTTTTCTTGTAATAGTCCTCATCCTCTTTCGATCCATGGACAAAGCGGCAGTTGGAGCGCATACACTCCTTGTTCTGGTGGTCATGACAGAAGATGAATTCATTCTTTTGCACTCCCAAGTCTGGCACCTCATTAAAGTCTGGGTGTCTAAAGCGGCAGCGCTTTCCTCTCTTGCAGACATTGCGTATGAAGTCCCTGCAAACGCCGTCAAACGGCATTCCTGCACCTTGCCCCCCACCTCCGCCGTTCCCACAGCCGTTGCCATTTCCGAGCGCCCCTCCTCCCCCCATGCTCCCCGAGCCAGAGACGTTGCCTCCGAGACTTCCTCCTGAGCCTCCTCTGCCCTCCGCAGAGCCACCTGCCAAACCAGACCCGGGTCCTCCTTCCTCGCCCAGACCACCACCACTCCCACTGCCACCTGACAGGTAGGAGCTGTCCCGGTCAGGCATGGCGCTTGGCCCAGCTCGAGGAGAAAACAGCACTCATGTGTGTGAGGGGGGCGGGCGTGACCTGCCAAACATTCACATACACAGGTAAAGAAGTCATTAATAGCTTTTTTTCCTTGGAGTACTGTAATTTCCTATTCAAATGTCTGCAAAACAAAAACATAAACCCAAGTTAAAGGTCCCATATCGTGTTCATTTTCAGGTTCATACTTGTATTTTGTGTTTCTACTAGAACATGTTTACATTCTGTAATGTTAAAAAAAATATATTTTCCTCATACTATCAGCCTGAATATGCCTGTATTTACCCTCTGTCTGAAACGCTCCGTTTTAGTGCATTTTGACGGAATTGCAACAGAATTGCGTTGCTAGGCAACAGCTTGGGTCCATGTTTACTTCCTGTCAGCTGATGACATTCACATACACTGCAACAGGAAATAAACTGGGACACATTTAGAATGTTTATGTTTAAAATAGTGTCAAGGGTCTAAATATTGTATATTCGTGACATCACGAATGGGCAGAAATCCTGACAGCTTGTTTCAGATGCAGAGTTTCTGAATACGGGGCGTGTGTATTTCCCTGTGGATTGAGTGTTTTGATACTTTCACAGTATTTATATAGGACTTAAGCCTGCTTTATAATAAAAAAACATGAAAATCTCACTTTTTTATAATATGGGACCTTTGAGTTAAGATCAGATATTCCTTTATTAATCCCGCAGTGGGGAAATTTGCAGTGTACAGCAGCAAAGGGGATAGTGCAAAAAACAAGATGCATCAGCTATAACACAGTAAAAAAAAGAGCTAAACAAAGTGTAACAAAACATGAACCATTTAAATAGAAGGAAGTATAAAAATAGGAGCAGTAGGCCTATATACAGTATTGACTATAAACAGACTATTAACAAAATTGCACAAGTGGAAAATGATATTGCACAGTGAGAATTAAATGAAATTCCACCTGAAAATATCAGGTTATTGTCAGTTTTTGGTGTGTATGTGTATGTGGTCTACTGGGAGCAGTGCTGGTTGTGGAGTCTGACAGCTGCAGGAAGGAAGGACCTGTGATAGCTCCTTCACACACTTTGGTGTGGAGTTAGCTCCAGAAGTACAGGAGTACAGGGAAGATACCGGAATGGATAGTTCAACTGGATATAGCTAGCCAGGGCTGAAATATGAACACGTGACTAAAGCTGGTAAATAACAGGTGGGCCTAGCTCTGTTGTTGTTGTTGACACTGACACAAAAAATAACGAATAATGCATTCACATCATACAAAACTAAATTGAATACATGCAGGTGAATAAAGCACTCTGTGGTATCATGTACCTGCACAGGTAAGCCTAAGGCTACCCATTTAAGGCTGTTATTAGGTAGCGAAAGCTGCTATCTAGCTTGCTGGCTAAATGCTACTGTTGTCTTACCAGATATAAACCAGAAGAAGGATCCAGAGAATAGCAGAGAAACTCCCCACGCAGAGACGCCCTGCTCGGATTCACTGAGATGTGTACAGCTGTCTCTGCTAACAACAGAACCAGGCTTGTGTGTGTTTTTAATGGTAATTCCTGGAGGCCCCTGCTGCTGTTTACCACATCTAGCGATGCATCTTCTTCTTCTTCGTTGGAGCTTTAGGGTGGGTTCAAACTTTATGGTGCATTACCGCCACCAGCTGGTCTGGAGTGTGGATGAGGATTACTCACTAGTTTTACTACTAAAGAAAAAGAAAATAATAATAAACAAATAATAATAAAATAAAAAATATATATTATAAATGTATATATAAATATTAAATATTTATTTTTGTTATATATATATTTTTATAATTTAATTTATCTTTCCTATCCAATTGTGCCTTGTATGTTAAGAAATATTATTGAGTTTAGATTACAATGCCTTAATGTATGGAGTATGGAGGACCACAAGAGTCACGTAAATAGTAATAGAGCATTTAATTAATTAATAACTTATTGTACAATAAAAAATAAGCATTCATAAATGTGTTTACAAATTCATTTATTAATTGTACAATAAAAATGGGTATTAATAAATTCATTAATTCTATGAATAAATGGACAAAATTACAAAGTATTTAATTATTTGACATTTTAATGGGCAATAAAAAGATGAATTATGAAAATAATTTACAAATGAAATATTAATCCATCAATAAATACTTCAAATTAAAAAAGGGATTTACAAAAACACCATAAAACAGTCAATAAGATAGATAGATAGATAGATAGATAGATAGATAGATAGATAGTAACTTTATTGATCCC
>CAKAOI010029428.1:0-28080 GCA_916701655.1 Sebastiscus albofasciatus
GACTTGCTGAAGTTCAAACCGAGCATCAGAATGGGGAAGAAAGGGGATTTAAGTGACTTTGAACGTGGCATGGTTGTTGGTGCCAGACGGGCTGGTCTGAGTATTAAACTGCTGATCTACTGGGATTTTCACGCACAACCATCTCTAGGGTTTACAGAGAATGGTCCCAACAAGAGAACAGATCCAGTGAGCGGCAGTTGTGTGGACGGAAATGCCTTGTTGATGTCAGAGGTCAGAGGAGAATGGGCAGAGTGGTTGGAGATGATAGAAAGGCAACAGTAACTCAAATAACCACTCGTTACAACCAAGGTATGCAGAATACCATCTCTGAACGCACAACACGTCCAACCTTGAAGCAGATGAAGACCACCCGGTACTAGCACCGGCCACTTTATTAGGTACACCTTGTACCTAATAAAGTGGCGGGTGAGTGTACATACAATAAGGTGTGTTTTTGGATCTCACTCACTCCCAGAGATCCAAACAGTGTGCGCTGAAAAATGTCTGACAATTGTCTGACAAATGTAAACAAAAAACAAAAAAAGAAAAGTAAAAAAATGTCCTAAAAAAAGTGAGGAAAAAGTCAGAAAAAAAGTTAAAAAGTCAGAAAAAGGCCAAAAAATAGTTGGTTTTTTTTTAATTCTGAAAATGTCCAAAAAAATGTCTGAAAATTTAAAAAAAAAAAAAAAAAAATGTCTGGAAAAAATTTCCGAAAATTGTCAAAAAGATGTCCATAAAAAAGTCTGAAAATGTATCCGACACATGTCCAAAAAATGCGCTGGGCAGGTTGCCACAGACACACAGTTCGTAATAATGCAAATGCAAGGGCTTTCATCAGCTCAAGTACAGTACAAGAATCTGAGAAATGTACTCAAGTACAGCACTTGAGTGACAAAATGTGTGACCCTGTTTAAGGACACCAACGATCTGGATGTCAAGACTTTCCCACCGGCACATGAAAGCAGGATAACAGGGATACAACGTATAAATAAAGAGATAACACTTGGCGGAAATACTCAGTCTTACTTATCAGCACATCTCATCCACTGATCTATCAGCCAAAGACTGTGTTTAGTGTCCAAACAGAAACACTTTGAGATATCTTGCTAAGATACAGACACAACCTACTTACTTTGGATGATATAATAATAATATCTTGTGTGTACGAGGGATTAGAGCCGATAATCTAATGTTTGTGTTTGTTCTTAGCGTGTGCGGTGTCGGCCATGCTGTGCGAGGTGGTCGGCAGCGGCGTCAGCAGCAGGGTGAGGAGCGACGGCGTGGACGGAGAGCAGGTCAACGGAGACATGGAGTTTGACGTGGTGCTGTGCCAGTCGGAGCTGACGGAGAGAGCCCTGCAGCTCTGCCATCTCCTGCCTCCGGGCTTCATGCCAGTGAGTATGAATTCATATCACACGCACGCACCCAGTGTGTCTCATTCAATGGATGTTTAATGGAGCTGAACAGCCATTCATCCTGCTCTGCTGCCTCTATCTCAGGCAGAGAGAGGTTTTGAATTGTGTGTGTGTGTCTCTGTGTGTACGTGTGTGTGTACGTGCTCCATCAGACTGACTTAAAGGGCTCCGAATCTGAGCCAGAAGAACTATTCCTTTCTCTGTTTGCTCAGCTTTCATTTCGGCAGCTGCACTTTCTTGTCTCTTCTGCTCGCAGCTATGTTCCTCACCTCATTTCTCAGCAAAAAGTATCGCTCCTGGTCTCGTCTTGCTGCCGGCCATCTTTCATTCTGCTCCTCTGATCTCTGCGATGTCTCTACTACACTCCTCATGCTCTCTGTCAGCTGTCTCCCCCTGAACTTCATAGAGGTGTGACGGGCTGAAGCTGTGTGTACATCTAACCTTTCCTCACTTTTGAGCTTACCCATTATTATCTCCTTCTCTCTCTCTCTCTTTCTCTCTCTCTCTCTCTCTCTCTCTCTATCAAATTCAAATAAACTTTATAAGCATGACAAAGCAGTACAGAAATTAATTAACATTGACATATTATGATTAGCAATTAATATACAATAATATGCAAATATCAACAATCCTATCAAACCCAATATAATAAAGGCTTTAAAGGGACTCTACGTAAGAATCAGAAATGCTTGTCAACGAAAGTCAGCGTCGGGTTCAGTCTCAATCTCTCTTTTATGACACACAGCCTGGCCTCCTCTGGGTCGTCTGTTCAGCCAGCGACGGCCCGCCTCTATGGCCCGGCTGCGTCCACTCAGTCTGTACATCGTCAACATTTTCTATCAGTCACGAAGGTCAGGTACTCTGCCACCGTGTGCTCTCTGTTTAGGGTCGAATAGGATTCTAGTTTACTTTATGGTTTGGTGGTTTCCTTCCAATATTTGATATCATTTTCTTTTAGTTTTGAGATGATTTGGTTGGGCCAGATTGTTTGGTTTCTGTGCTGAAGCCCTGGTGTGTGTGTGTGTGTGTGTGTGTGTGTGGTCAGAGCTTCAGGACGAGCTGGCAGAGAGGACTCCTATCTTTGTTCAGCTCTTGGCACTGAAGGGCTTTGTACCGGTCAGAGTGGAGGTCGCTAGACAGGAAGTGTAAAATTTGATGACTCGCTTTTGAATGTTAATTGTTATCTCTCTCTCTCTCTCTCTCTCTCTCTCTCTCTCTCTCTCTCTCTCTCTCTCCAGCCCTGCCAGTCGTCCCAGAGTTTCGCTCTGGATGCCGTTGACAGTCTGGTACGCTGTGGCATCCTGATCATGGAAGAAGTAAGATCAATTTTTACACATTTCTAACAGTGTTTCTCTAAAACGCTGCATAATGTGCCCGCTATACACTAACTGCTCAGCACCAAGTGGCAGTTAGAGACCAGCTGGTGAGCAGACTGGAGCATTCAGCAGCTAAAGATCCAGATGTTTTTACTCAGGAGTCGGTGGAGAACAAAAACAGAGCTAAAAGAGAGTGAATATTGGACTTACATTCATGTATACAGTAAATAAACAGCTTGCTTCCGTCTTGTTAAATAGAATAAGGGAAACTAAATAAAAAGAACAAACAGAGTCCATTAATAAAACATAAAACTGACCATAAACTGACAATAACAGCTCAGGCAGGCAGATAATGATCATTAAGAATGATTAATAAATGTACAGATGCTTCTTAATTTGGTGTTAACCAGTGGGCGACTCCGGGGTCTGAAAAGTGAAGCTGTTGTGGAAGTGCCTTAGTGCGTTTTCATGTTAGGTACGATTGATCCGTACTGTGCCCGAGTACGATTGCCCCCATTCCCCCGCTGCTCAGCTTTCATATTAGCACAGTTGTTCCGTACCCAAGTACACTTACGTCATCATCCACATGTATTTGGTTATGTTGAGATCAGCTGATCTAGTGGCGGAGCATCGTAAAACACTTAATTCAAACTCGACAGAAACAAAATAAAACTCACCAAAACCGTCGTTGTTAGTCTATCTAACAATCACCAACTCTGGGTTGGTCGAAATAAACTCTTATTTCACAGAGTTTGATGTGAAAATATGCCGACTCTACACGCTGTTTCCCCGCTGTCTCTCTCTCTGCACGCCGAGCAGCTGAGCGTCTCTCGTTCTTCGGAAGCAGACCATGAAATTAGCTAAATAAAATAACAAACATCGCCCAACCTCACCGCCTACTGTTGTTTATATTTTAAGGAACCTTTCGCCTGCCTTCCTGCTTTATGCCCGAGTACAGTGCGTTCACACTGATCAAACAAACTGGACTTTGGGAACAAGTGTACTCGGCTCCAGCACCGGGTCCCTGATGTGAAAGCACCCTTAAACTTTAATTCTTTCAAACAGCCAGCAGGGGGCGACTCCTCTGGTTGCTAAAAGAAGTCTGATTGTATAGAAGTCTATGAGAAAATGAGCCTACTTCTCTCTTGATTTATTACCTCAGTAAACATTGTAAACATGAGTTTATGGTCTCAATCTCTAGTTTCAAGTCTTCTTCAATACAGCATGATGTTCATTTAGTAAATGATGGTCCAATTTAGAGTCAAATAGACCATAAAGCAGGGGATGCTTTAGGGCGGGGCTACCTTGTGATTGACAGGTCGCTACCACGGCGTTGTCCGGTCTGGGAGTTGTCCGTGTTTTCATCTTTCAACTTTAACCCTTTCACACTGTGTTTTCAGTTCATAATGGTTAATTATAACCCTTTGGTCGCCTAAAAATGTCTTATTCAGCGTTCGGTTGCACTGATCTCCACACTCTCGTGTCACTTCTTCTCTAGATTTTAAAGGCTTACAGTATTTAAAGTCAATCAGACCAGACAGAAAGGGTTGAAGTCTGACCTGCTGCTGTCTGTTTTACCCTCCATCCTCTCTGTAGATTCCCAGAGACGTCCCCATCTGTGATTTCTGGAAGAAGGAGGGCGCTCTGACCTGGACCACCTCTGACGACCCTTATCACAGCGACTCTGACTGCGACATGGAGGAGCAGGACCTGCGCTCCTACAAGGTACAGAAGAGCACTGCTGAGCACCCTCCTGGCTCCTTCACATGTTTTAGAGAAGCACCAGAGGTTATATGAAGGGAAAAATGCTCCAAGCTGCCCGACCTACAAAAGACGACTGCCTACGGGGAACGTAGAGTAATACAGAAACACCACATGAAAAAGAACTTTGAAGTAACTAAATCTCCATTACAAAAGCACCTACACAGTCGAGTCACGTAACTTGAATGTCAATTAGCAGTTTGCGTCATCTTTAAAAGAAGCCCGACTGTCATGACTGTTATATGTGATTTTCCAAAGCAACACAAGGAAGCTTACCAACTTCCAGAGGGACCAAACAGCCATTAAAGTGCAGTTGCGTCGGTCACTAACGCTGCAAAGTGACTTTGAGGAGCCTCGAGAACCAGTACATGTGAAACTGCATCAGTAAGCAGCAATCAAAGCACATATAGACATACACAGCTTATGGATAAAGTACTTTTTTCTCATTTTCAGCATGTCAAAATGCAATAACAATAATATCATGTTGCATTCAAAGGTACTCTGTCAGTATCAGAGTATTTTTAGATCAAAATCCCCTTCAAATCCCCTCAAGTCTTTTCTCTTCTGTGGAACGGTTTCAAATGTTTGATGACTCATCCTGCACTCGGGGACGTTTACAAAAATTCATCCAATCAAATGAGACTTTGGGCGACTCGCTAGCCACACCGGTTATATAAAACCATCCTTCACTGTTTGTGGATCGTAGCTAACAGAGCAATATGCAGAGATGTGTGTTTGGATATCAGTGGACAAACATGTTTTCATTGACAACACAATGTGGCTTAGATCTAATTCATTAAAGGGAAACTTTGCAGATTTGGATGACGTGAAACGACCGGCGGAGTTCTCCCGTTACACTGGGACTTTAATGAGTGGAGGAAGATCAAAAATGTTGATCTTTCCATACAGGTGCGCTCTATGATACAGTTAAAGATAGGGTTGACGATGTTGGAGCGCCGTCTAAACCCACCCCCTCTCCCCTCGGGGCTCCTTCCAAGGCAACACACATGCACGAGCACCGCCGCATCGTAACTACCTCACAGACACAGAGCGGAGAGAGGACCTCAACTCAACAACGCTACCTCATGACAAGTAACCACGGCGATGCTGCTGCAGGGCTGAGTTCTCTCTTCCATTCTCCGGTAAACATGCGGCGGCGACGCCCTTTGAGTTCAGGCTGGTGCACGCCAAGGGTAGAGTACGAGCAGGGAGGCATCTGATTGGTTCTTTCCAAGCGGACCGCGAGGCAGTGCTTGGTAGACGTTTTTACAGGATTACAGCAGCTACAGATGACGGCTCTTTTCCAGCCCTTTTTCAGAGCTCATCAGTAATGGATCGCTGTCGGGGTGTAAAGACCATTTCAACCAATATAACAAACAGTGTAGACTGGAGAACATCGTCAACCTGCCTTTAAGCAATCAAGGCAGTGCAAATGTATTTGTCCAGCCCCTTTTAACAACAAGGCAATTCAAAGTGCTTTATATCATATAAAAAGGCATAAAGATGTGTGTGCTCAGATTTATTCCAGAGCATCACATGAGCAGAGTCACACCGCCAAACTGAAAATACATAATGCTGCAATAAATACAAATAAAATAAAACCTTGATGTGAGTGTTCTGACTGAACTTGACATACAAATGAAAAAGAGCAACAATCCACACAGTAAATATTGCAAGCACTCAAAATGATGAGTGATCCGCCCTTCAAAGTTGTCGTCAGGTAAACATCCGAATGAATTAAAAGACAAAAATGACAGCTTCACCTATAGTAAGATCACATGATACGGACAAACACCCAAAACAATATACTATGTACATAAAAACATGTAATTGTCCTCCACTAGGCACACATTCATTTCCATTTGAATCAAACTAATTGGAGGTGTGGACCCCGGTCAGCTTTTATTGTATTGTTTTGTTTTGTTTTGTTTGTATATAGATGTTTGCCTGACGAAGTCCTTGAAGGTTGAAACATTGCATCATTAAAAAATAATTTTTTGGGAGCTTGGGAGTATTCAGCGTGCGGACTCTCTCTCTCTCTTTTTGTTTTGTTTATGCTACTTTTGTGCTTCACCTTTAGCCAAATGAGGTTGGATACCCACACCATCATCATTCTGGGGATGCAGCCGTTATGTGACTCGCTGCTTTTATCAGAAGATTTGAGGAACACTGTAACTAGCTACACTAAACTACACAGAATACATCCTAATCAGATCTCAAGCCTTCCTGTGCTGCAAGCGAGTTGACTTACTAGTAGGGCTGTGTATTGGCAGGAATCTGGTGATATGATACATATCATGATCCACCGGTAACGAGTATATTCAATATATTGCTACTACTACTACTATGAGGATTAACATCATCATACATGAATACAGTTGGACTCATTGGATCCACCAGAGTCTCAGCTTTACAGTGATACCTAATTTATGTAATTCCACGACTGTTTATGGACCCCAGTATGCAGAAATATTCAACTACACCATTTTTAGAATAGATGAAAATAACACATTTATACTGCATGGTTTCTGCCCAAAACGGCATGTGATTATCATAAAGTGGGCATGTCTGTGAAGGGGAGACTCGTGGGTACCCATAGAACCCATTTACATTCACATATCTGGAGGTCAGAGGTCAAGGGACCGCTTTAAAAATGGACATGCCAGTTTTTCCTCGCCAAAATTTAGCATAAGTTTGGAGCGTTACTTAGCCTCCTTCCCAGCAAGCTAGTATGACATGGTTGATACCAATGGATTCCTTAAGTTTTCTAGTGTCATATGGTACCAGTATCATCACTCTAGCTTTATTGAGCCCGCTACAACCTCCGAAAGATTGATTGAGTTAAAGAAATTTGTGCCGTTAAAACGAATTTGCATTAACACGTTATTATCGCGTGAACTTTGACAGCCCTAATACGTGTATTTTAATATTTTTAATTTAAAAATAAAAACACAAAACTCTAAAAGAAAAGCAAAAGATAGGTACAGTGGGGTCACATTTTCAGACAACGGTCGTCAGAAATGCTAACTCTGAAAGACGGAATAGCGTTGGCAGGCCGTTTGATTTTGAAGAGGTTAATCAAAAATCGATAAAGCATTTTGGAGAATCGGTACAGTATCAGAAAAACATAATATCACGATACTTATGTGTATCAATATTTTCTTACACCCCTACTTACTAGTCCAGCAAAACCACGACCACCTCCACACTGACTTCAGCTTTGTCCGCTGAGGAAGAGCCTCATCGATGTCTATACACTCTTTACTCTTCTACTCTTTAAACCTTCTCCATCCTATACACTCACTCTTCTTCTCCCGTTGCCCTCAGACCTCCACACCAAACAACATATTCCCTCACCAGCTCCTCTCCTGTTTGTTATCAGTTACCTGACTAAATCACCTCGGGTGGTCTCACAAGCACGCTGGAGGTTATCCAAGTTAGGTTGCTATAATAACTGGTCTAGCCTGGTCTTGTGTGGGCTCAAAGTTTAGAGATTGAACTTTAAAAAGTTTAATTTCATTCACTGAACATGAAGAACTTTGTTTTTCCGAAGGCACTTACATTTTTCATTAGATATTGTGTTTGTGAATATTAAGTTATTCATTTTAAAGCTTCTCAGATATGCAAGCTGAAGAACAACATATTCCCTCAGGTGGCAAGGATGTGTATGGATGTACAGTATGCATACTCTAACATTTAAATACCTGCAGCTTAAACCTAACTGTTTACTGTCTTTCTGTCATTTCTAGTTATTTATCGGACAACATATAACCTCATACAGATCCATGTGATGAGCTAATATCAGCTGATATATTAGTTTTTCTATCTTTCTTGCTATCATATTCTTTTGGGACCACTTTGTGCAATATATACACTTTTTAATGTGCTTATTAGGCTTGTCTAAATATTATCCTGCGAGTGCATTTTGTGAGTAATGTTTTGCTGAGCAGCCTCTCCGGCCTAATGTGTTTTTACTCCTCTGAACACCCGTTATTGGTTGAGTTGTATAACTGCTCTCTCTTTAGTTTAGTGTATTGAAGCTTCACAGAGCTGCACATTAACGCAACGATTGTTTAAACGCTGATTGAATTAGCCTTAAATGACTAAATGGCAAATGCTCATTGAAGAATTGGATGAGCTCCATTCAATATGATCTCATTTTGGTATAAAAATCTGTATTTTCAAGCACAAGACGCCGTCTGCTGAGCAGGGAGAAACACAAAACGGTCTGATAAGTTAAGAAAGCCATAATCCTGTATCTGCTGCTGTACTGGCGTGAGCATCCATCCCTTGAGAGACTTCATAATGGTTTTATTCAGCTCCGTAATGACCAAGGGATACAAGGCAATTTCACAGGACCAGCTACTCTCTACAATATCTGCCTCGTATATTATCATATTACATGATTATAATGACCCCATGCACACGGTTAAACTGCTGTATTTATAACGGGATTCAATGAAACCCCCAGTTTCATGGCCTCCGTCATTACCAGATGAAACCATGAATAAAATGTTTTTCTCTTGACGGATAAGCCATTAAGTCACCATTTCTGACGACTGTCGTCAGAAAATGTGACGCCACTGTACCTGTGGAATAAATGAGACAAATACGTGAGGGAAAACACACAAAATAAGTTGTTAAAAAACATAAATATTAGGGCTGTCAATCGATTAAAATGTTTAATCCTGATTAATCGCACATTTTTTATCTGTTCAAAATGTCCCTTAAAGGGAGATTTGTCAACTATTTAATACTCTTATCAACATGGGAGTGGACAAATATTCTGCTTTATGCAAATGTATGTATATATTTATTATTGGAAATCAATTAACAACACAAAACAATGACAGATATTGTCCAGAAACCCTCACAGGTACTGCATTTAGTATAAAGAAATATGCTCAAATCATAACATGGCAAACTGCAGCCCAACAGGCAACAACAGCTGTCAGTGTGTCAGTGTGCTGACTTGACTATGACTTGCCCCAAACTGCATGTGATTATCATAAAGTGGGCATGTCTGTAAAGGGGAGACTTGTGGGTACCCATAGAACCCATTTACATTCACTGATCTGGAGGTCAGAGGTCAAGGGACCCCTTTGAAAATGGCCATGCCAGTTTTTCCTCGCTAAAAAGTTTTCAGCGTTATTTAACCTCTTTTATGTCAAGCCAGTATGACATGGTTGGTACCGATGGATTCTTTAGGTTTTGTAGTTTCATATGATGCCGGTATCTTGACTCTAGCTTTAAAACTGAGCGTTACAACCTCCGAAAGATCGATTGCATTAAAGAAATTAGTGGCGTTATAATTGCGTTAACTGTGACAGCTCTAATAAATGTCCAGGCCAAGACTTCCTCTTCTGTTTACAGTCAGATGAGCAACTTGATACCACAGTTGGAGTTGAGAGACAACTTCACTAGCAGCCAGTTTACAAGCTCGTTTTAAACCTATAAAAAGCTGAATCATCAGCAGTCGATAGCCGGTGGGTTCCAAGATTGCATTTCGCTAATGAGTTCCGCCTCTTTTGCTCCCCACACGGACTGTTTACCTGCATCCAGCCAAAGCCTGCTCAAACGTGATTGGTCAATCAATACTACTCAGACTCAGACCAGAATGCTTCTGATACTAAAATCCTGTCGGTTGCCTACAGCTTCTAATAATGTTCGGGCGTCCACTTACTTTTGGCCGTGTAGTGTACGTAGATGTCAGGACTCGTACAATTAGACAACTTTCTGATGAGGACTGCTTCAAGGTGCAATTTATTCATCCATAAAACCATGGAAATCACAGTTCTCCCATCCTAGTAAACCAACACTCATTACAGGATATAAAAAAGGGAAATAAATACATAGATAAAAACAACATAAAACTATATTTTACAATATAAAAGATGTTATAAAAAGAGAGGTGGGGGGTGTTAAAGTGCCTTTTCAAACAACAGCATCAAAAACTATGATTAAAATTACATTAGAGTGAGACTTTATGTCCTTATTATTACACGTTCCTGGTTGTTCTGTTGGAGCCCCTGTGTGATAAAAGAGGGAAATTAAGGAAATAAAACAGGAAAATGGCCTGAAGGTCTTCTAAAGATGCGTCTATTGGGACTTTCTTGATTTTTATATTGTTAGGGGTTTCAGTTATTTTGTCCACCCTATATACGAATAAAAACTTTTTACTGCATGAAGCTAAATACTTTGCCAGCAATGAGGTTTGAACCTGAGACACCCACATTAAAGTGTTTCTGTATAACACCTCTGTGTCCTGCAGCTGTATTACTTTCTGGGGCTGACGGACCAGCAGACAGCGACTTCTCACTCTGTGCTCACTGTAGCGGAAAATGCTCATTCGTTCCTGCTCTCGCCCTCCATCCTCATTTTGCCATTTCTGACCAGCCTCCCGTTTCCCGTCTCTACTCTTCTAGATAAGCCAGCCGAGTCAGTGTCCAGAGATGCTCTTCTTCCTCTGCAGTATGCTCGCTGGTCATCTGAGGGCGCTGTGCTGGACGGCCGCCGCTCTGGACCTCCTGCTCACACCTCTGCCAGGTACGTATGTTTACGGGAAAGTGTTTCTTGTCTGTCTTGGATGATGGTGACGTTATCTATAGACACGCCTCTGCCTCCACTCTGGTGACAGTTATTCTACTCATCACTGCATTTTGTATGAAAAGGTTGGGTGGGCATCTCTAGCAGTAAGACGTAATAGGCATTGTTTTTTATTTATTTATTAACAAAGCCCTTAATGGCAACTTGCCGTCATACATCATGTCCTTATTAAATTGGTCATTTAGTCATTATGTGATTCGTTCAAGTGATTATGGAATTAAGAGTCGCGTAAATAGTAATAATAAAATATTTAATTGATTAATAACTAGTTGTACAATAAAAATAGGCGTTAATATTTGTATTAATCTATGAATAAATGGATTCAATTACAAAGTAATTCATCATTTGACATTTTAATGGGCAATAAAATAAATAAAAATAATATAATGTACAAATGAAATATTAATCCATCAATAAGTAGTTAAAGTTAAAAAGAGATTTACAAAACAGTCAATAAGTACATCATTTAATCAATACATTAATGAATTCATGAATAAATAATGGGATTAAAAAATCTATTTGAAAATGCAGTTTGAACAGAGTAATAAATAATTGGATTCACAAGTTGAATTAAGAATACAGTTTTTAATCAGACATTTAATTTTAATATTTTTATATAATAATATATCATAATTTTCCCATTTGGATTCCCCTTAATAATTCCATTATGTATTTATGAATTAATTAATGTATTTTTGTACTTATTGACGTTTTTAAAATTTTAAGTATTTATTGATTAATTAATATTTCATTTGTAAATTATTTTATAATTATTCCTTTTATTTCCCATTAAAACTGCAAATAATTAATTACTTTGTAATTTAATACATTTATTCATAGATTAATAAACAAATTTGTAAAAAAAAATCGATTAATGCTTATTTTATTGTACAATTAGTTATTAATCAATTAAATGTTTTATTACTATTTACGTGACTCTCGTGGTCCTCCAGAAGTGATCAGCTAAAGCTTGAAGAAACGCTACATTTGAGGAAACTGATTTTGGTGTTTGTGCTGCAAAAACTTGGAGCAATTTACAAAACACATTAAAATGAAATACATTTGTTCCTACAGGTGATTTTAAATCCATGATTACAAACTACTCCGCTCTCGGATGTAACTGTTGTGTAAATGTGTCTGGCTGATTGCTTCTTGTAATACGTTAATTATGTTCTGTGTGTATTTATTCTGTTGTATTGTTCTCTCGACGTCATTGAAAATGACGGCATGCCCTCGATGAGTCCTCCAGATTTAACATATATAATTGTTTAAAACAAGTTGTCTTCCTGTTCTTTTTTTTTTAAAGCAAAGAAAACAGAATCGCTTATAAATTAATTCCACATGAAGTCCAAATGAATGCTGATGCCGTTCGTCATGATATTTATGTTTCACTCTGAGCCATTTGCAGTTACCCTCCAGTCATAAATATACATTATGATAGTCACTGAACCATGAAAACTCCATAAATATGTATATCTTATAGCACACACTGGTATGGTCTGGGGGGTAAACAGTTATCTCTGCATTTTCAATCTTCTGTGAAGAAAACTAAATTAAATTGTTAAAGTTTGTAATATTATTTAAGATATAAACAGGATAAGGGCGATAACGGTGGAGTATCAGGGAGAAGAAAACACTGAATTTGTCAACAAAAGAATCCTATTAAGTATGATTGTTAAAAATACATAATACAGACTGTAGGAGCCAACGTGTGTATTTAGCCTGTTGTTTATTATTATTATCGGGAGTCCGATAAAGAGAAGGCTTGGACATTTTCTGTTGACCGTCACTTCACTTTAGTTATTCCAGTTATTGTTTGCAATTCCTTTCATTTAATAAACAGTAAAATGCATCTGGACTTTTGGGCTTTTTGGAACAAGTCACACAGTCAACAGCCTACTTCAGCCTCTTAATGGCATTAAAGGTTCCTAAAAATAACAGGAAAACTCATCTCTGATGCAATAAAGAGCGCTGCAGAAATGAGTCCTACAACCCAGAAATGAGTCAGCATTTTAGCACTTCCTGTTCTCTCGCCTGGAAGTCAATGGCTTTTTATTTAGATGCCTGTAATATGGTCTGTGGTTAACACAAGCTGAACACAAGATTTTAACGTTTTGTTCTACGATATAAAATACATTAGTAAATATCCCATTTGTGAATTTTGAAGCCTTTAAAAATCCCAGACGAGCCCCCAAATTATGTTATGACCCCGAGAAAAACTTGTTGACGAGGTCGAACATAATCACACGAATCAAGAGTTTTTATTTTTGTGCAACACAGATATAGTTGAGCAATAATTAACCAAACAGCTAAGTTAAGTAAAAAAACAAACTAACCCCTAAAGTTTTACCCATAACTAACTAAACTGGTGAGCCGGCAAAATGAGACTACTAAACGTCATCACGCCGACTCGTCCTCCTTTACAGCCTCGTTGTGTTTACTCGCGCTCATGCGACCGTGGTATAGTTTGTTT
The DNA here is from genome assembly GCA_916701655.1 of Sebastiscus albofasciatus. Lineage (NCBI taxonomy): Eukaryota > Metazoa > Chordata > Actinopteri > Perciformes > Sebastidae > Sebastiscus > Sebastiscus albofasciatus. Next base: position 13,572 of record CAKAOI010029428.1, read on the forward strand.
ATAGCCTAACGTTAGCTTTTTACTTCTGGCGATTGCATTCACACTTCAAAAATCATAAAAGTGGTGTTCATTTGTGGAGATTATCCTGCTGAACAAAACGTGTAAGCATCATAAACGTGTGTTTGCCACAGAGCTTATTTTCTGCAATAATCCAAAACCCAATGGAAAAATCCCATCGGCTTTTTATCAAGGGAACCAGGGAGATGTTAATTTCCTGGTTAGCCTACAAAAATACATCATCCCTGGAGCACTTTATAGTCACAGGAAATAATCTAATCAAAATTCATCCAAATCGTTCGTTTTACACAAACTTCCTGCAGTTATTGTGTTCACAATTTGTGTTAATTGTACAGTTTTGTTATTGTTATGCAATATGAAATATCCATTAAATGTGTCACTTAGTCAGAGGTCGTCACTTTACTCAATAATAGAAAAGGGTCCCTTAAGGTAAAAAGGTCTGTCCTCTCTTTGCTCCGAGTGGAATAATTGTCTTTTATTTTCATGTGTTTCCCGCCTGCAGAGGCAGAGTTTGTGGCTGAGATACACTACCGTCTGTGTGACACAGCAAATAAGAAGAAGCAGCACTACGGTGAGCTCAACCTGACATCCACCTCCCAAGAACACACACACTCACACTCACACAAAGATTTTCCATTTCTTTGTGTTGTAACTTTAAAAGCTTTTTCCCACTGATTCAGCGTGTGCTGTAACAAGTCAGCAGAGACTCCCCCGCACACATCACACGCTCTCCTCTTCTTAAAAACACATATAAGACAACCAGATACTACCCAAATGACTCTCTTCAGTAATGCACAGGATAAAACTCCCACCAGTCCCGCTGGTAATGGCTTTGTTCTGTTATCCCGACCTGCTTTTTCTGTATTGGATGTCTGTCTGTTCTTTTGATTCATGTGTGCCTTTGTGCCGTATCTCACAGAGAGCTGCTCAGAGGAGGCTGCACACACTGCAGTTAGATCGCTAATAGACCTGGGGGTGAGTGACAGCCTCGATGTGTGTGTGTGTGTGTGTGTGTGTGTGTTTCTAAATCTGTCTGTCTGCGGAGAATTACAGCTCGACTCAGGACTGAAAGTTTAGGCGCAGTCCTACTCCCCAAAAAGTTCGGTTTTACCATCCGAGGTGAGCCTCCGAATCCAACCTGAATCCCCAAATCGTAATAATCAATTGCTGGCAGAGGTTTTCAACAGTATTCTTGAGCTCCGAGCTCAGCGTGAACAGGAATCCAAGATGATTTTGCTGCAACGAGAAAGAAACTGAGGCTGACTCGAGCCAGCCATATCCAATCATGTTTGAGGCAGAAATGTCAGTCTTTAAAGAGAATCCACTGGGCCAAGGACACAAGTGATTTTAAATTAGAAACTGGAAAAGTGTAGCAGAGGCAACACTTGGTTTCAGTTTTTCGAAGTCGCCGAAGTGATGCACATTTCACAGTTTAGTCTTTAAAAAGAAAAATACGGGTGTCCTACGGACCTGTAATCTTACTATTGCTGTCTTTATCTACTTTACATTTACAAACATTATGTTTCAACTGGGGCTGTCAAAGTTAACGCAGTGATAACACATTAACGCAACTTGCAATTTTTAGGTTGAAACTAGAAAATCTAAAGAATCCATTGGTACCAACCATGTCATACTAGCTTGTCGGTAAAGAGGCTAAATAACGCTCCAAACTTGAGCTAAATTTTGGCAAGGAAAAACTGGCATGGCCATTCTCAAAGGCGTCCCTTGACCTCTGACCTCCAGATCAGTGAATGTAAATGGGTTCTATGGGTACCCACGAGTCTCCCCTTTACAGACATGCCCACTTTATGATAATCACATGCAGTTTGGGGCAAGTCATAGTCAAGTCAGCACACTGACACACTGACAGCTGTTGTTGCCTGTTGGGCTGCAGTTTGCCATGTTATGATTTGAACATATTGTTTTATGCTAAATGCAGTACCTGTGAGGGTTTCTGGACAATATCTGTCATTGTTTTGTGTTGTTAATTGATTTCTAATAATAAATATATACATACATTTGCATAAAACAAACATATTTGCCCACTCCCATGTTAATAAGAGTATTAAATACCTGACAAATCTCCCTTTAAGGTGCATTTTGAACAGATATAAAATGTGTGATTAAATTGCGATGAATCGCGATAACATATTTTTATCGATTGACAGCTCTAGCTTCAAACTATGATGGATGTAATTTGGTTTTTATGACATTTATAAATGATCAGAAATTCACTCTTTAGCACAGATTTAATTGCTGTGCAGAGACACCTCTAAATAGCTGGGATCAGTGGTGTACTGAAGTACAAATTTGACTTAATATACTTTAGTACATCCATTTTATACTATTTTTTACACAATGCAGTATGTTAGCAGAGCGGCAGCTTCAGCGCTCCGTCCGTATCTACACATGATGCGTTCAGGCACAGTATTGGGCGTCAGTCACCTGTGTTTTGGCAGAGCCCAACAAACAGTCGCTGTAGTTACGAGCATGAAACAGAAGAAAATAGTTTTGAAGCTTTAAAATACTTTTTGGGTTGCGTTAACGCACATACTGTATAGCACAAATGAGAAGCGAGCCAGTGGACTTTTGACTTTACTACATTTATGTGATAGCTGTAGTCAGTAGTTACTTCATGGATAACTATTTTACAAATGTAATATATGATCAGCTTGTAAAATATGATTTGTTGTTGTATATTAAACTATCCAGCAGATGTGAAACACGCTGGTAAGTGAGCTTCTCGGGTGTGTTTTCTACATTTGGTCAGAGCTAGGCTAGCTGTTTCCCCCCATTTCCAGTCGTTATGCTAAACTAAGCTAATGGCCGTATTTACCTTTCAGACATGAGAGAGGTATTGATCTTCTCATTTAACTCTCGGCAAGAATAAAATAAATATTGAACTCTTCCTTTAAGTACATTTTGCTGATGATACTTCAGCGCTGATAAATATTTTGAATACAGGGAAACTGTTTGTAAGGTGACTTCCTTCTGAGGACCCCTCAGTGACATTATTCTCTTCCTGTGGGATGTGAGGTGACCTGATAGGAAAACGCTCCACTCAGGGACAACGAACCGAGGATTAAGCTCTGACGACACCAGATAAAGGCTTCACGTTTATTGTGATGGATTATCAAGCTGTTGCTGCGACAATTCTCAAGCCCGGGGAAGTTGTTTTTTTTTCATAAGGTGCAAGAAGGAAGGCAAATGGTTTATATGAGCGTCTGTTATCTCCATCTGCACCGACTCTGCAAACAACAGCGAGGAATAATAAAAAGGAGAAGGGCAACGTAGCTGATAAAACACCAGCTGAAGGTAAACACGCTGATTCTAGTCAGAAAAATGGAGGAAACAGCAGCTCACTCGTCACTCTGATGCAGCCTTTTTATCCAGAGCTGTATTAATCAGTGTTTCGGCATAAATTCCCTGCTCTCATAATTTACCACTCAGCCTTTCAACTCAATAAAGTATCAGTCTCCTCTGTCAGGCTGTGGGTTGGGAATCACTGCCTTTTAAAAATAGGGCATCATTGACCCATATATCTGCAAAGATCTCACGAGGCCCTTATTAACTTTCTTATCAAGGTTATCAGTCAGAAGTGGTCGGTATCAGGCTGGTCACTGACATCAAGATGGAGTGATTTCTAAGATCTACAGGTCAAATCAAAGGGGAAATGTGCTCCTACTGGGCTCCAGAGTGCGACCAAAAATCTGTAGAGTGCGACTAAATCATTTTATAGGTCGCACCGGTGCGCCTGACATGTACTAGGTCTATGTCTCTGTGTGTGTGTACGTGTCAAACCTTCCAGTCTACTCCTCCTTTAGCAACATCGCAACCATAAAACGTACCAGTAATTCAAAATGAAGAGAACTAATGTGTTGTTTTCGTCAAGAAAAATGCTGCGGTGCCCGTTACACCTGTTCCCGGCCCAGCCCAGACCACATACTGGCAACGCACACATTACATTACGCTCCTCTTATACCAACGTAATATGTAAACATGTGGCTGTCTGACGGTACCGTAGGTAGACTGTTAAACTCACTATTGACGCGTCCAAGTGAGCCACCCTATTTTTTCCCTGATAAGGCCGCATTGTGAACAACACATCTGTGTTGAAATCGACGAGAGCTTAATGGGGCTCTATGTAAGAATCACAAATTGGTCATCAACAGCGACACCTGTGGCTGTTAAGTCAACGACAGTCAGCGTCCCATTGCCCACGCTCGCATTACGTAGACGCGAGCGAGCATTGATCAAAAAAGTGACGCGACACACACAAGACTGAACGTGATTGACGACTAAAGCCGAATTATTATCACTATATATTTCATATGCTTGGCAGTAATGCTGGCTTACCTGTTCAGTAGGAATTTTGCCAGCTCGGGGTCTGTTTTGATACCCAAAACCAAACGATGGTCCCTCCGTGAACCGATACTTTGCTTTTTTTGTGCTTCTGTGGGGTTTGTGTTGGAGTCTGAGTTGTGGTGGAGTTTGGTCGTTTGTTGGCGTTAGCGGACTCCATTGCTAACCAACTGTTAGCTATCCCTGTAGCTGCGCTGAAGAGAGTAGCCACACGAGAGCGTGCATGACATCACATTCGCTGGGAAGCCCAACCCAAGTGGTTGTAGCTCAGCGGGTAGAGTGGTCGTTCTTTAACCACAAGGTTGGCGGTTCGATCCCCGCTTCCTACTGTCTGCATGTCGACGTGTCCTTGAGCAACACTAAACCCCAAAATGCTCCCCAGGCGCCCCTAAATGCTCAGAATGGGTTAAATTCAGAGGTCAAATTTTTTGTATGTACCTGTATGTATATGACAAATGTGGTAAAGTTTAAGTTTTGACCCGAGTCCTTCCCATTAAAAGCAGACTACAGGCTGGTAAAGGAAACAGAAAGTTGTGGGAGGTCTCATTTTTTAGGTTAAGTTACAACCTGTTCCCTCACCTGCAATAATTCATACATGTAAAAAGTTACATAGAGTCCCTTTAACTACTAACTACTACTGACGTTATGATGCGTTCAGGCTCTATTCAGTAAAGATGAGTATTGGGTGAAGGTTAATTCTCACGTTATCATGATGTGTTCAAATGTAATCTCGTAACGTGTAGTTTCTGGTGAGAAACTTGGATAAATTCAGTTGTTTGAAGGAGATGTTTTCACAGCAATATCGAATAGATAATAGAGAGGGAATTATGACCTGATTAACTTCGTAACAAAAAACAGTATGCAAGTACGGGATAATGTACAGTCCTGTCATTGTTGTGAAGGAATCCCCAACAGGGCGATGCCGTACCCTGACGCGAAGGGGAGAGGTCTCTCATCGCCCTGAAGGGGATTCTTTCACAACAATGACCCGCTCGCTGTACATTATCCCGCTTATTACACGGCTACTTACTTAAGAAATCAATATTCGGACACAAAAATGGTCTGCCAGAGTCCGACATCAGAGCTGCGCCCATAGCAACGGTCTGTTATACATAGTAACGGTCTGTTATACATAGCAATGGTCTGTTATACATAGCAACAGTCTGTTATACATAGCAACGGTCTGTTATACATAGCAACGGTCTGTTATACATAGCAACGGTCTGTTATACAGAAATTACAGACCGCAGAACGCCGTGATTGACCAATCAGAATCGAGTATTCGACACAGCCGTGTAATAAACGGTAATAAAGGCGTGGATGTTGAAGTACACAGGATTCATTGTTTTACTTTTGTTTTTTTAGGTGGTATTGAATTGGTATTGAGAATCGTGGGATTTCCCTGGTATTGGTATCTACTACTACATTTTTGGTATTGTGACGTTCCTCGTGTAAGCCCTCTGGGAACTAACAAAACGCTTAAAATGTATTATTGCGGTGAAAAATTTTGGGTGCACCTAAATGAAAAAGTTAGGCACACCAGTGCAGCCAATGTAGAAAGTTAGTCTGGAGTTATTCTGGCTCTCCCATTTCGCCTCATTATTTCCGATTTCCCTGAGTGAATAAGGTGGTTCAGTGTTATTTAACATTTTTGTTTTCCTTTTTTCATTGTTGAAGTGTTCTTGTTTTGAAAGCTCTTGCTTTTATCTCTGTTATTAAGTCTGTGTTTTTTTATGTGGCCTTGTGCAAGAAGCGCACCACAAAAGATAAGAAAAGCTCGGCGCTCACTCACAGTGTTCACACAAAGGTTACTAAATTAAAAAAAAGCATTGTTGCTGCGACGAGCTGCTCTGACAGCGCTGTGTTTATGTCCGCTTCAGGTCCTTTCGGAGGAGCGTCAGAAAGGAGGCGTCTTCCTGGGTGTCGTCCCTTTGTTCCAGTTGTCAGAAAACAGGCAGAAGCTGCACCGCTTCATCTCACAGTACCTCTACAATTAATGTGTTTAACTGTGCAGCATGACTCAAGGGCCTGACACGGCTTTGTTGTGTTGCAGAGTCTGACCTCATCCTCTGTGTTCGTGTCGGAGACGCCCGTGTTAAAAAAGATGCACGCTGAGCCTCGTGCCTTTAGGTTAATTGCATTTTGATTTTTCAGTGATGAGACACTGATGTTAAGTTTATCTTTAGTAATAGCATTAGCATAAAGCCGCAGGAGACGAGGATTATAAAGTCCCTGTAATCAGCTGTGAGGCTCGGCTCGGCGCAGCTCGTGTTTCGACCATGTTTATGTTGTAATGAAGGACGCACTAGTTTTGTTTGAACATTAAGCTCAGTTCTGCTTCTTTTTCTAGTTTTTCACAAGTTAACTAATGTTGACAATAAACAAACGGGTTCCTTGTTCACAGACTGGTTTACAGTAGTATATTATGCTCATTCTTGTAACTTCTTCATTGTAACTTTCCATCCTCCTGAATGTAGATCTTTGTGTGCTGACTCAGACCTCAGGAGAGTCGGTCTGTTCGACGTCGACCTTTTGACACCAAGGTGTAGAGACAAATCGATGCCTCGGAGCTGTCTGTTTGAACAGTCACGTCTTTTTAACACGATCACAAACCAAAGCTGCAGCTGATCAGCTCTCATCGACCGTGAAACTCCACTGCCACCCAGTGTTCAACCGCAATACTCCTCACACATGTAGCTGGGTCTTAAATCCACACTACACACTAATGTAAGCAGGTTTTCAGTATGTGTGTTCACACAAATTCTCAAAATTGTCAGTGTATTGATTTAAAGAATCCTGATTTTTGAGTGTGCTGTTGCCTCTATAGCTGTCTCGACCGACCAAAGAAATTCTTAGTCAACTAACACATACGATTTTGTCGACTAATCAATTAGTTGGATAAACAGGAAGGCAATCACATGATCATCAATAATATTACAAAATGTTACAAAATATCACAAAGAAATAACAGAAACAAGTAATTCATGTCCTTCATTAATGAAACTACACCTACTTTACAACGGAGGCTGCAAAGTAGGGTCGGCACCAGAGTGTTAGGGGCGGACGGGCAATCAGCTTTGACAGGGGGGGCATTTTTTTCACCTCATATAGCCTTTATTGAGTGTATCTTTAACATTATCATGTTTTATGAAAGAAATAAACTGACAGAGGGGTGTATACATACTGCCACTTATGCGCACAGGCGGCACACACGCATACACACGCTGTTATGTCCACAAAAACAGGTTATAAACTAACACCGTGTCCTAACTGGAGGCGAGCGTCGGACTATCGCGCTGCCCCGCGTAGCATCTGACGCTCTCTGTCCACACTGAATATGTTAAATCTGCACTTCTGTTACATCATGTAAACAAACCAGGAACATATCAGCTGTGAGCTCCAGATCAGACTGGAGCTGGAAACGTAACCACCTCAAAGATGGGTTAGTAGTACTTGTTATCTTCCTACATTCATACTTTTTTTTGTATCAGAAAACACATGTTTTATTTTTGATATTTACAGGAAATAACATACGTAAATAACAACATAACATAACAACATTCACAGCTAGATGGTCGCAGGTTCGAATCCGACTTGGGGCCCTTCTGTGTGGAGTTTGCATGTTCTCTCCGTGTTAGCGTGGGTTTTCTCCGGGTACTCCGGTTTCCTCCCACAGTCCAAAGACATGCAGGTTAGGTTAATTGTTGACTCTAAATTGCCCGTAGGTGTGAAGGTGAGCATGAATGGTTGTCTGTCTCTATGTGTCAGCCCTGCGATGGACTGGTGACCTGTCCAGGGTGTACCCCGCCTTCGCCCAATGTCGGCTGGGATCGGCTCCAGCCCCCCCGCGACCCCTAACGGGATAAGCGGTTGCAGATGAGAGAGAGAACATACGATATAGCAAGTAGGTTGTTATCTAGTGATCTTCTCCAGCCAGCTGCCACCTTATTTTGGTTTCTGTTGTGAAATGAGGAGGTACTGAGGCCTGTACTACGAAGCAGGATATGCGGTTATCGAGGTACCTTCAGGGTTAACTCTGGGTTTTCGGTACTACGAAGCTGGATCACTTCTTACCGGGGTAGCTCACCATGGTAACTTATGCTGAACGGCTAACCTGCTCCGGAGCAGGTTATGTTCCAGATAAGAGATCAACTCGTATGAAAACACCTCCTACTGACCAATCAGAGCGCTCTGTGGTGATTGTATGATAATACTGACCAGTGTGCCTGGTGAATACATGAGCCTGTCCCGAAGAGTAGTAGCACGTCTAAAAGAAACAATAAGGGGTTCAGGAAAACCTTGTCTCAACACAGTGTCGCTCTCAACGATGGCCCAGTTGTTCTTAACTATGCGTTGATCTGTTCAGCAAGAGAATTGTATGTCGTGGCAAAAAATGGGCGAGACTGATGTAATCAATTAGTTGATTTACAAAAAGTCACGTCGTCACACTGCTGCAAAATGTTAAATGGGTCCATTCAGTGATTTCAGGAAAAAGAAAATGAATCGAGCAGGTTCATAAATCAAAACGCAGATCGGTGTAATTATGAAGGATTTTCTCTCAGGCAATACAAGGGACACATTTTGAAGACAGCATATTTTTTTTATTTAATTACATTCCTCCCTTTATTGGAAATCTGCTCAGAAAGTGTTTGAATCCATCATGAATATTAAAACTTAATTAGAAATACTTTTTAACTTTTAACATATTAAATGAAGTCATGGGGTTCACAGTCTCTGCTCTATAGCATGAGTGGGTGGCTGCTGATACACAGAGGGGTATTTTTACAGCTAGTGATGACTGTGACTCAGTAACTGAGGTCAAGCTGCAAACAGCACACTGAGTCACGTAATTATACTGTTTCATGAAGTAAAAATATCATATTTTCCCTCTTAAAATACCATGTTTTCCTTCCTAAAATACCATGTTTTCCTTCCTAAAATACCATGTTTTCCTTCCTCGCATTTACCGTAGTGTCATGAATGAAACATTCATCAGGAAACATGAATTATTTTACACATTTACAGCTGATTTTAACACATTTTATTAGAAGAAAAATCAATGAAACTTTTTTGAATTTTTTGAATTTTGAAATTCCTTGCGTGAAGCAGACGGTCAGAAGTGTAGTTTATTTAACAGCTGACATTCCTTCATGGGTTGTTGGTGTTTGTCTCAGAGTTTAGACCATAGACTGTGTATAAGAAGTGGACGTAGTCACTGTGACGTTGTCCATTGGTTTGTGGTCTGCCGTTTTGAAGCCTTGAGTTCGTCATTTTGTCCGTCAGTATGGCTATCGCCAACTTTAACCCTTTCACAGTGTGTTTTCAGTTCATGAAAGTTAATTAGAACCTTTTTGGTCGCCTAAAAATGTCTTATTGGTTGGTCACCATTTGGTTGTACTTAACTCCACCCTCTCGAGTCACTTCTGGTTGCAAAAAAACAAGATGGCGACGGTCAAATTGAATAACTCGAGGATTCAAAAAAGCAGTCCACAAACCAATGGGTGACGTCACGGTGACTACGTCCACTTCTTATACAGTATACAGTCTATAGTCAAAACCCTGGGACAAACACCAACAATCCATGCTGTTTTGAGTCCTTGAATTCGACAATTTGGCCGTCGCTATCTTGGTTTTTGGCCGTCGACATCTTGGTTTTTTGCAACCAGAGGTGACGAGAGGGTGGAGCTAAGTACAACCGAACCGAACCGAACCGAATTTTTAGGCCAAAATGTTACAATTAACTTTCATGAAGTGAAAACACACTGTGAAAGGGTTACAGCTGTAAGACTAAAACACGGACAACTCCCAGACCGGACAACGCCGTGGTAGCGACCTGTCAATCACAAGGTAGCCCCGCCCTAAAGCATCCCCTGCTTTATGGTCTATCTGACTCTAAATGGGACCATAATTTACTAAATGAACATCATGCTGTATTGAAGAAGCTTTGAAACTAAAGATTGAGACCATAAACTCATGTTTACAATGTTTACTGAGGTAATAAATCAAGAGAGAAGTAGGCTCATTTTCTCACAGACTTCTATACAATCAGACTTCTTTTAGCAACCAGAGGAGTCGCCTCCTGCTGGCTGATAGAAAGAATGACAGTTTAAGGCACTTCAGCATTGGCTTCACTTCTCAGACCCTGGAGGTTGTTCACTGGTTTAGACCACTTTGTTGATAATGGAGCCTAATTGGTCTATCTGGCACTCCACCACGTCTCCTTTCTGAAAGGAAAAACAGTTAAACACTTTGTTAAAATACACCTTCTACTCTTGAACTATTACCCTCGCTATTAAAACACAGAGTCCCTTCAATTAGAATACATACATTATAAGCAGCCATTAAGTTCTTTTGGATAAAGTGAAAGTAAAACTAGAGTTGATGTGCAGCTACAGACACAAGAACTAATGCACAATCGCTCTACATTTTCTTTTACATTTTTGTCCCACATTAAATCACCTTGAGAAAGACGGGTGGCTTTCTGAACACGCCTACGCCTGGAGGAGTCCCTGTCAGGAAAACATCTCCTGGAGTCAAAGTCACAAACCTGACAGGAGGAAAAACACACAGTGGAGGTTCAGATTCAGGAGATTCATTTAGATCAGACAAAGGCACGCAGAACAATAACTTCCCCAAAGTATCCTAGTGTATGTAGAGATCCCGTGAAAGGTGGCGTGGGCCGCCGTTATTACAGAACGACAGGGCATTGTCAGCAGTAAGTCAGGCGAGGGAGGGAGAGGCTTTCCTGTCCAAGAATCTCAGATCAGATCAGAGGACGCTCCAGTTGGTCTCGGTGCTTCGGGGCAAAAACCGTGGTGGAGAGAGGTCTTAGTTGAAGCATATAATTTCAGATTGGAGTCCATAAAGAATGGAAACCCATTTGCTCGCACAGTGCTCCAATTTGATTTGCATAATATCTTAAATGGAAACTCTGCACTCTCAGCTCGAGTTACTGAGGCAGTAAAAGTTCTGTATATATTATGTAAATGTGTGTGAAGTTGGAACAAGCGAAAAGACACCGTCATCATGAGCGGTCGCCGGAGGTCAGTGACGACGCCTTAAATTAACCAATTAATATTACACTTTAATATTAAACTTTGATTATATAAAGTCATGATTTAATCCTCCAGTTTCAGGAGACTGACGCTTAAATACCTTCATCACTTCCGTTCACCTGCGCGGGATCAATTAAGTGAGAGATGATCTTATCATATCTTATCTTAATTAACCATTAAAAGTCAGACTGAGGAGCTTTAGACTGATGGAATTGAAGCGACTGAAGCATTGTTATATCTTAAACTGGTTAGCATAAAGATTAAATTACCTCCTTGACCTGCTGAAACATTAAAATGCTGCTGATGTGCTTTTGCATTAGTACGATAATTCATTCATTCTTTTTAATTAGCAACAGTTTAATGTGTTTTTCTGACGATAAAAAAAAGGTGTAAAATTAGTTGAGGCGAGTTTAGGCTGGACACAAAATTGAATTTAATTATTGTTAATTAATCAGCCTAAACAATGAACCTTATCAATAACCGATCAAACTGTTTAAACGCCGTGAACTCGGGATGTGACGGGTCAGATTGAGCCTCTCAACCTGAGACTGCCGGCAGAACTCTAAATCATTTAAATTCATATAGTCTAATTAATTAATTATTTATTTAAATTTGTATATTCTAATTAATTAATTAGTCTAATTAAGCGGCCACCTGTTGGTCATTTATTAATTCCTAAAAACGCCCTCATGTCGCTGACTTACTTGGAGACCCAGGCGACCAGCGCCTCCGTCTTGAAGATCATCTGCTCCGTGTTGCTGCTCTGGACGACGTCTCCGTTAACCAGGCAGCGGACGCCCAGGTTGTGAGGATCTGGAGGTGTTAAAAAAAGACTTCAATTTAAGTCACAAAGCTCCTGAATGTGTTTTCTTGCCTACAGTTGGCGGGTTGTAATTCACTCCGGCATCAAGTTTTCAGGTTGTTCGTACATCCTATTCTTGTGATCGTGATTTCTCAGGAACGCCTTGAGCTAATTTCTTCAAACTTGGCACTAACGTCTACTTGGACTCAAAGGATGAACTGATTCGATTTTGGTAGTTAAAGGTCACTGGGACCTCACAAAATACGTTTTTGGCCATAACTCAAGAACTCGTATCTTAATTATGACAATTTCACAGAAATGTCTAACAGGATAAAATGATGAAGTGACGACATTTTGAACAGACATGGATGTAAACTGCAACTTGACCGTTTGGTGGAGGAATACAACCACAAGGAATTCTATTTGTTTTTGTACGTGGTTGCTGGTGGGAGACGTTACACATTTATAAGAAACTGATACAAGAGTGATGTGGTGTTTCAAGACAGACGCCGTCACTACTGCTACCTAAAGAAGATAGGAAGCTCATCATCTTATAATGATTTAAATTTTAGCAAAAACTTAAATTGATTAATCATTTTTTTATTGGTTAATCCATCCATCAATTTTCTGCTGCTTATCTGGGTCCAGGTCATGTTGATTGATTAATTATACTATTAAAAATGATTGTAATGTACAGCTGGGAAGTACCGACAGATATGTGGCAGGAATGTCAATAAATTATTGTGCTTAATCTACTGTATTATACTTATATTTTCTTCTGGTTTTCCGTCATTCTTTGACATTTCTAACAGTGAAAAAGATGGTAAATTGATTTAAAAGCCGGAAAGCATTTAGAGAACATTGAGATTGATTAACTCTTGTCATCACTAGTGTCGAATCATTTTTCAGATTTATCACAGCTAGAATTAATCCTACAGTACAGATGAACTAATTTGTTTGTTTTATCATCACGCTACGTTGGATAAATATGTGATGATACTCGAGCACGGTCTTAACAACGTCACTTAAATGCCTCTTCTTTAGCAGATAGTGAGTACCACTCCTAAACTTAGTTCTGTCCACAGCGCTAAGTAAAACAGAGATTTTGTCTTAAAACAGTCGTTTGTTATTATCATTTTGTGTCTATTCCACTGAGGGTTATCGTACACCTCATCATGCCAAGCCTGAAGATTTATATGCTCGACTCCGAGGTTAATCTGAATATTTATGTGTTCTGGATTGATATCGCCACGTAAGTATGACAACACACATTCATCAGGAATGTTTTCAGCCACAGAAATCCATTAATCATAATATAATCGTGTGAGTCACCAGATGGTCTTTGATTCCCCCTCTCTGTCTCGCTCTCACCTTTCACAGCGTCCGTGGTCACCAAGGCCGGGCCGAGAGGACAGAAGCTGTCGAACGTTTTTCCCAGCAGCCACTGCTTCCCGTTGCGCTTCATCTGCCAGTCACGCGCGCTGACGTCATTGGCCACGGTGAACCCGGCCACGTAGGAGAGGGCGTCTTCCTCCTGAACAACGAGAGGTCAGAACAGATGCTTCTCCACCAGCGTGACCATCCCAGGTGATGTTTGTTACGCTCACCTTGATGTGTTTTCCTCTTCGTCCAATCACAAAGGCCAGCTCCACCTCCCAGTCCACCTCCTTCAGTCACACAGAACATGAAACTACACACTCATTATTTAGAAGCAGGTTTTTAGTCTGTAGTGTCTCCACAAAATGACAAAGTAAAGTCTACTTAAAACTGTCAGGATACATTTTTTGTGTAATGCAGTTCAATAGAGGCGCCGCTCACACCTGCACACAATCTTAATAGATTCTAAATGTGGTGAAACAGCTGCAAAAGAAAACAAAAAGTATTGAATCAGTTGATTTTCACCGTGGCGTTTAAGGACATCGAGCACCACATGCAGGGCTGCAACTAACGAATATTTTCTAGATTAATCGATTAGTTGTTTGGTCTATATCGATCAGATGACGTCCTCAAATGTCTTGTTTTGTCCACGACTCAAAGGTATTCAGTTTACCTTCATAGAGGAGTAAAGAAACCAGAAAATATTCACATTTAAGTAGCTGGAATCAGAGAAATTAGACCTTTTTGTCTTAGAAAATTACTGAAACGATTAACCGATTATCAAAATTGTTGGCGATTAATTTAATTGTTGACAACTAATCGATTAATCATTAGAGCTCTACACATAGTGTACCATTTTCGGTTAATATAAACAGTCAAGTATGTTTTTATATAT
>CAKAOI010029430.1:0-16546 GCA_916701655.1 Sebastiscus albofasciatus
ACATTTTTCAGAATTTTTTTTTTTTTTTACCTTTTTCAGACTTTGTTTAGTCTTTTCTTTTCCATTATTTTTCAAACTTTTTTTCAGACTTTTTTTTTTTGAAAGTTTGAAAAATGTTGGAAAAAAAAGTCTGAAAAAATATCCGTAAAAAAAAAGTTTGAAAAATGTCTGAAAACAAAAGTCTGAGTTTATCCTGACTATATTGACTGATTAAATATATAACATGAATAAACTGTGATTACAGTGATGATACTGAACAACAGGAACATCTGACAGCCAAGTGAAGAAAATAATCAGCTTATTTAAAATGTTTCTATGTTTGTTTTGTGATCAGGCAGGTTTCTGGGGTTTGGGAAACTCAGTGTTCAGATGTTCACCCTGCAACTGTGACATTGGAGGAGCTCACGGCACCATGTACGTTTCCTCTGATTTTATTTTTCTTTGAAAATATTAAGTCTCAATCTGCTTTTGTACAACAAGTTCATGAGTGAACTAATGATGAAGGTCAGGTCAGTTTCATTTATACAGATTAGTCTGAGAAGTGTTAACAATACAACATATATGATATGAAATAAAGAAAAACTACAGAATAACCCTTTAACAGGAAAAAAACAGAAATGTCAGGGAAGTGAACGAAGAGGAATCCCTCCTCTGGACAGACAGAGTGAGGGATGTCTCCGTTACATCTTGTGTATGTGACATATCGAGAATGTCAAACCTTGTGTACGTGACATTTAGTGTACGTGACATTTCGTTTGCTTTACATCTCGTGTACGTTACATCTCGTGAACGTGAAACCTCGTGAACGTTACATCTCGTGATCATAACATCTCGTGGACGTGGCATCTCGTGATATGTGACATCTCGTGAACGTGACATCTCGTGAACGTGGCATCTAGTGAACGTGACATCTTGTGTACGTGACATCTCGTGAACCACTGATGTTAATCTCGGTTAACACAAACACAGGCGGAGATCTGAGGTCAGATCTGTGACCTCTGGGGTTTTCTGTTGGTTTGACTCCAGATAAACAAGCAACACGTGATTTCATCATGTCATGATTCAGACACGTCCAACAGAAAAACTCTAAAGCAGCTCAAGTGTTGCACTTCCTGTCTCCTCAGGTGTTCTCCGGAGGACGGACAGTGTCATTGCTTACCCAACATGGTGGGTCGGCGCTGCTCTGACCCCGCACCCGGCTACTTCCTGCCTTCACTGGACTACTTCCTGTACGAGGCGGAGCTCGCGGCACCGCTGGATGGAGGAAGCTCTTCTTTTCCTTCTCCTTCTCCTCCTTCTACTACTCCTGCTCCTCCTTCTTCTTCTCTGGTGTGTAACGATGAGTAAATGTGACTATCAGAGAGATTAGTGACAGTATCGGTGTGTATACTAACAATATTAATGTGTATTTATTTGTGTGTATTTCCAGTTGAACCCAGTAATTTTACCACAGTGTGAGAAGTATTACAGAGAGCAGGGTTACGACTTCAAGTTCACTAATGGACGAGTCGTTCTGGTTCGAAGGACTCGACAGATTTCTCGCCGGAGGAGACAGGGACAGGTGGGACGTTTTATTCATTTCCTGTTACACTATAGTTTTGACCAATGGGGGGTCCAAGCCTGGCCTTTCAGCCATAATCATAATTTTTTCTGTCTTGCAGCGCTACAGTCTCCCTCTGGAGCCGGGTCATGCCCTGCAGATTATTCCCCGTCAGACAACTGGTCAGCCGATCACCTGGACCGGCCTGGGATTGGTCAGAGTGTTGGATGGGGCGGGGCTAAGGTTCACTGTGGAAAACCTCCCATCATCGATGGATTACCAGCTGGTGATTCGTTACGAGCCTGAGGTAATGACAACTGTCAGGGTTCTGGTCCTGGTTCTGGTCCTGATTTCAGTCTGAGTATTTACAGACCAGGGTCTCATTTATAACCGTTTCATACACACACAAAAAGGAGGTTGAAAATTGGAAACACCACTTTCTAAACATAAATTGGGATTTATAAAAAAAAGAAAAATGGAAATGAGGAAACTCTGACCGATGTGTACGCATATTATTGAGACACCGATGGGGTGCTGAACTGAAGCCAGATTGTAGAAATTAAATATGAACTTAATCATTATACGTATAATGATGTAGTCCGGCGAGGAGAGGGCTGGACCAAATGCTACCGACACTCATAGTTAGCTGTGGAGCACATCGCAGCCGCTGTAATTATTCCTTTCAAAAATCGCGTTCTGGGCTGTTAATTACAGTGCCACCACGTGCCCGATTGGGGTCATACTTCTTGGAAAGCATTTGCACATCATTTCAAGCTATTGGGCCAAGTTTCATGTTTCTAGCTCGTTCCAGCTCACGGCAATTTCATGCATGATGACTTTCATTTTCTGTCTGCTTTGATGTGAATTTCTTTTGTGAATCTTCTTCTGCAGTCTCCATCTGATTGGCTGGCTTCAGTCAGCATCATCGCAGAGTCACTGGGTGACGGCCGTTGCAGAAGCGACCCGACAGGAAGCAAAACTGTGATTCTTCCTGGAAACAGCAGGTGAGACACCGTCAGTGAACAACAGAGAGTCTGTTTGCTGGCTGAAAGGTCCCATGACAGTTCAGGTGAAAAGTACATACAGTATACTGTATACATTGTATGACCCCCCACATATCTATATAAAAACTCTTAAAGACGCAGAAACTGTCTATCCTCCATAATGTGTTGAATGGCTCGATACCAGCATAGACTGCTGACAGACAACAGTTGTTATTCACATAGTGACCACTAGAGGTCGCTGTCACCTAAACGTCACCTTGTTCTAATGATTAGTGATTATATGTTACAAATGTAGGGCGGCACCGTGGTGCAGTCGTTAGCACTGTCTCACAGCAAGAGGGTCACAGGTTCGCCTCCAGCTTGGGGCCCTTCTGTGTGGAGTTTGCATGTTCTCCTCAGTTAGCGTGGGTTTACTCCGGGTTCTCAGGTTTCCTCCCACAGTCTAAAGACATGCAGGTTAGCGTGGGTTTACTCCGGGTTCTCCGGCTTCCTCTCACAGTCCAAAGACATGCAGGTTAGTGAAGGTTTACTCCGGGTTCTCCAGCTTCCTCTCACAGTCCAAAGACATGCAGGTCAGCGTGGGTTTACTCCGGGTTCTCAGGTTTCCTCCCACAGTCCAACAACATGCAGGTTAGTGAAAGTTTCCTCCGGGTTCTCCAGCTTCCTCCCACAGTCCAAAGACATGCAGGTTAGCGTGGGTTTACTCCGGGTTCTCCAGTTTCCTCCCACCATCCAAAGACATGCAGGTTAATAGTTGACTCTAAATGTCCCATAGGTCTGAATGTGAATGTGAATGGTTGTCTGTCTCTATGTGTCAGCCCTGTGATAGTCCGGTGACCTGTCCAGGGTGAACCCCGCCTTCACCCAATGTCAGCTGGGATCGGCTCCAGCCCCCCCATGACCCTGAATGAGATAAACAGTTACAGATAATGGATGGATGGATGTTATATATGTAATGACATTAAAACAAAAAATTGTTTGTATACTGTTGTTTGTTCTGTATACTGTCGTCATTTGATTGATTGTTTGTTTGTTTGACTCCAGAGGGGGTATTCTGGACTCTCCAGTGTGTCTGAACGCAGGCGGTAGGTACTTTGTGGACGTCGTCTTTAACAAACAGCCCGAATCTGACGGTTCCCCCGGCTCACATATCCTGATAGACTCGGTGAGTAACTCTTCATCTGTTCAGCTTCAACTCATTCCGAGTGATTGACAGTCTGACTGTCCAATCACAGCTTAACAGCAGTTACTAGTATCAGCGGGTGTGTCAGTGTTTGTATACCTCCACATGTTGCAGCGTTATACATGGAGCTGTATCTAGAGAAAGACTCTAGAGAAGGCTCTAGAGAAAGGTTGAGTCCATTTATCACCTTACTAAAATAAAAAACCTGAGAGCAAAAGTGAACCTGAACCTAACAAATATCAATGAGATGCTTTTAAGATGGTTCATTAAATATTATGTATTGAATTATTTACTTATATGTTGTTGTTTTTTTAGATGGGTCTGATTCCCAGTATCGAGTCTGTCCAAGATTTCTGCTCCCAGAGTGACCTCGACTCTTTCCGACGCTTTCGCTGCATTGGATTAGCTGCCGAGCTCGGTCCGCAAGAGTCACTACCGGAAGTCTGTGAAGGACTCATCAAGAGCATGTCAGCACGGATCCACAAAGGGGCTGTTGGTAAGTACTTCATCACATATCAACAACGGAGCTGTTAGTAGTTCATCAGTTTGTGTTTCACTTTAATCACATTCATCTCTGTGTTTTACCGGTTGTCAGTTTGCAGGTGTAACGCCGTCGGCTCTCTTGGACCATCCTGCAGTAAACTGGGAGGGCTCTGTGAATGTA
Organism: Sebastiscus albofasciatus; assembly: GCA_916701655.1. NCBI lineage: Eukaryota > Metazoa > Chordata > Actinopteri > Perciformes > Sebastidae > Sebastiscus > Sebastiscus albofasciatus. Next base: position 4,392 of record CAKAOI010029430.1, read on the forward strand.
AACCCAATGTGATTGGCCGTTGCTGTGATACCTGTGCACCTCTGACGTTTGGCTTTGGACCCGATGGCTGCAAACGTAAGGAATTCTCACAACCGACATCCGAAAGAAAGCACAAGACATCCTTCTAAGTGTGTGTGTAGTTTTTAGGACGAATTAATGAAAAAATCAGTCAATGATGATTATTCTGTGCTTTTTTTTGTTTTATAGCATGTGAGTGTGACCCTCGTGGTTCGGTGTCAGAGCTTTGTGATCAGGTCAGAGGTCAGTGTACGTGTCGTTCAGAGGCAACGGGCCAAAGCTGTGATCGCTGTCGGACTGGATTCTGGGGTTTCCCATCCTGTCGACCCTGTGAATGTAACGAACTGTCCGAGGTGTGTGATGAAGACACCGGCGAGTGTCGGAACTGCAGGGAGCACGCCACCGGACCAAATTGTAACAGGTCTATATATATATATATTAAGAATTATATAACCTGTCACAGTGTTATTTCATTAGTGTTCAGAAATCTTTTCAGACTGGATCTTCTGGATATTTTACTTTGAGAATATTAATATATTTTATATTATATTTCTATACGTTCTAACATGTTGTGAAATCTTGGAGTTCTGTAGATGTTCTGGTTCTGATGACACTCCTGTGTTGCTGATGCAGGTGTGTGGAGGGTTACTATGGTAACCCTATCTCCAGACAGCCCTGTCAGCCCTGCCTGTGTCCAGACGTTCAGGGCAGCGGACGATTCTTCGCCACTTCGTGCCAACACGACCCACAATCCCGCAGTCTGACCTGTACCTGCAGGGAGGGGCACAAAGGTAGGAGATGACCTCTGTGGTACTTCAGCCAGCTGACTTCTTTTTCACAGACAGGAACCCTGTAATCTGAGAGCCTGAGTCCTGATTGGAGTATAACGTTTAAGGAGATCAGGCCGGTAGGTTACTTTTGTAAGTCATCAAAAGCAATTTACAGAAGTTTAAACTTCTAGTCGACTAGTCTGAAAGAAAACACTGAGAAAACGTCAAAATAGATCACAAGTTAAAGGTCCAGTGTGTGAGATCTAACCCTATCTAGTGAGGTGAGAAGATTACAACCAACTGAAGCCTCTCTGAGCGTGTTGGAGAGCTACGATGGCGAATGTTCCTCTCTAGAGCCATCCGGAACAGAGCCAGTGTGTATGTTCGTATGTATGTGTTTGTGAGTGTGTGTACGAGGGAAGTGAGTGGTGAAGTGAGAGAGAGAGAGAGAGAGAGAGAGAGAGAGAGAGAGAGAGCAAGTAATGTTATCAACTCTGGTCCAATCAGGAAAAGTTAACAGAGTTATGTTTGTTCATTCTGGGCTACTGTAGAAACATGGCGGTGCAACATGGAGAGGACGCGCTCCCTACGTAGATATAAACGGCTCATTTTAAGCTAATGGAAACACAACTTGCTTAACTTCTTAGTATCAACGAAGTGCCTGAACACACCTCCTTTTAAGACCTTGTAAGATAGGGTCCATTGTTTTGTGTATGTGCATGAACCTTTGCTACATGTACATTAAACATGTGACCACAGTGAATATGTCCCAACAGTTAAATCTGACTGTGACCGTCTCAGGTCCGCGCTGCGACCGATGCAGCCCTGGTTTCTATGGTGACCTGGCGTTGCCGGGCGCCAGCTGTGAGGAGTGTCCCTGCAACAACAACATAAACCCGGGTGACCGCAACGCCTGCGACAGCCTGACGGGAGAATGTCAGCGCTGCCTCCACAACACGATGGGACCACGCTGCCAAGACTGCAAACTTGGTTACTATGGCAACGCTCTGGACCAGGACTGCAAAGGTAAAGACAAGGGTATAAAATAATAACAATAAGAAGAAGAATAATTAGAAGAATAGGAAGAAAACGTTATTCATATTGAATATTTTGTACAAAAAAATGCAATACAATGTCCGTCCATCCATTTTCTGCCTCTGGGTCTGTCCCTGGGTTCCTCCCAGTTGGACCTGCCCAGAAAACCATCACAGGGAGGCATTCAGAAGGCATCAGGCCTCACCTGACCCCTGTCAGCAAGGAGCAGTGGTTCTCCTCTGAGCTCCCCACCCATTACCCTGCCTACTTACTTGGATCCACCATCTCATTTTTCACTATCCAGAGACCAGGACCAGGATCAGTTCACTCTAAACCACTACAGTCTGGTACAGAATCCACATTCCTGCTGACACTGCACCAACCCACCCGATGATTTGACGCTCCTCAGACCCACTAAGACCCCGACATAGTTAAACACCTTCACTTGGCGGCAGTGACTCACTTCAACCTGAACTCAGACTATGAGCTGCTGACTGTCATCCTGCAGCTTCACACTCAGCTGTAAACTGACCCAGTGTTCACCGGACGTCCCAGTGTTCACCGGAGGTCCCAGCCTGATGAAGTTAACAGAACCAAATCACCTACTAACCCCCCGCCCACACACATACGGCCTCATATCTGATGATACGACTACAAAGCCAATTGTCGATCTTTGGCCTCAGGTGTTCTGGTACCAGGTACAACTGTCAGTCCCCATCAGACTCTAACCAGCACAGACAGGTTCAGATCCGGTCGGCCGACTTTTCAGGCTCCACCCAGAGAAATGGCAGAAATGTAAAGACGAGGGTTTAAAGTTTGTGACTGGTGGACTAATATGTTTTTCTTTATCTGATTTATTTCATGTATTTAATATATTTATTGTATATTTCCCAGAATGCTCTTGTGACCGGCGGGGGACAGAGGTGACTCAGTGTCCTCTGGAGAGTCCCTGTTTCTGTGATTGGAGGACGGGACAGTGTCCCTGCAGGACGGGGGTGGTGGGTGTCCTTTGTGACGAATGTGAGGACGGGTACTGGAACCTGGAAGGAGCGTCGGGATGTCAACCCTGCAGCTGTGATACTGTTAACTCTTTCTCCAACATCTGCAACAAGGCAAGTGGCACCAACCACTATTCATGTTATTGACCTCTCACTACAGAGCTGAAGCACATGAAGCACACGTAAAGTTTCCATGTTCAGGTGAAACATGTTGTAATCGGTAACTTAAAGGTATAAAACAACTGAATTTGATTAGTAAGTAACGTTTATTTATATGGCACATTTACAGTTTAGTGTTTCTCAATAAAAGACAAAAGAAAGACATGAAATAGTGACACACGATAGAAATAATAAATAATTGCTTACAGTAAAACACTGACTGAATGAAGCAGTGATGTGTTCAGGTGACGGGACAGTAAAACAATGACTGAATGAAGCAGTGATGTGTTCAGGTGACGGGACAGTAAAACAATGACTGAATGAAGCGGTGATGTGTTCAGGTGACGGGACAGTGTCCGTGCCGTCCTGAGTTTGGAGGAAGACAGTGTGACGAATGTGGAGAAAATCATTTTGGGAATCCAGACCTGCAGTGTATCTGTGAGTAAAGACGCCTTCTTTACCCTTCTCTGTGACAGAGCTCCAGCTTGTTTTTATCTAAACTCATCATGTCTCCTTCTCAGCTTGTGACTGTAATATGGAGGGAACTGAGCGTCCATCATGTGACCCTGAAACCGGCGAGTGTATGTGTCGGATCGGCGTCACCGGTATCTTCTGTGACGAGTGTGCCCCTGGCTATGACTCAGCGTTCCCGGCCTGCAAGGAGTGCCATCCATGTACCGTCGTCTGGGCCAAAGACGTCACCGATGTCCAGCGAGCTGCCCAGAGGATGAGAACCTTCGTACCCAGCCACGGCGATGACCTGCAGCCCGGAGTGAGTCGCTACCGGCAACGGATGCTGGTGATGCACTCCAAGATGGACGTCCTTGCCAACCTCGTGGGACTCTCCCCGCCAAAGGCGGAGAAGGTGGAGAAAATGTCTGCGATGATCAGGTAAGTTCTGCAGGTATTAACTTGTGGCCTCACAGCAACATCTGCAAACATCTGTAACACTGTCAGAGTTCATTCAAACATTTTAACATGATGTCAACATGGTCCACAGTGTTAATTTAATTATTGTCACTACTCACTCTGTGTGGAGTTGAAATTTAAAGACTAACCTGTGTTAGTGTCAGTTTGTTCCTCTGCCTCAGAGACTGGCCTTTTTCCTTCGCTCCTTTCACCATCACCCATCTACAGCCTCATCTGCTCTGCAGTTACCTGGCTACCCCCGCCCACCTCCTCACCTGCATCTCATCAGTCACTACATATACCCGTCCACTTCCTTTGTCGGTTCATCCTCTTTGCTGTGTGGAGTTTTCATTACCTGTTTGCCTCTGTACCTGTATAATGCCATCAGGCAGCTGAAGGGAGACCGGGATGGTCGTAGCACCTTTTGTCTGAGCATCAGTAATTCAGATCTTTCAAATTTTTATACATGGTACCATAATTGTCTAATACAAAAATAAACTTGCTTGGACATCTACTACACTGTCACACATTATGTGAGTTAATATCAAATTCAAAAAGTTCTGTTGTTACAACCTACCCCACTACTAGGTGAGCTGTAACACTAGCTTTGGTGTAGATGTAACAGTAAGAGGTTATTTGTAGAAATAAGATCCACACTATTTATGCAAGAACTTTATTGAAAGATAAAGAGTATATAGTTTTGAATAAAGTGAACAATTTAAATTTACTAAAGAAATAAACTTTCATTTTAAAGTGTGCATGTGTCACATTCAGGCCTTAGTGTTCAATCACTGTCATGTTTGGGGGGCAAATGTAGATGGCTGCCGCTCTGCTCATTAGGATGTTTTTGGTCTGGCCGTAAAGACTCAAATAAGGAACCTGTTTAACACAACAGCATCGGCATCTAGTGTGTAGTCCCGCCATGCCGGCTGTCCCGTTCACACCGACGTCGGCTCGGCTCTGTGACAACCTCTGCTGCCGGCTCAGCAGCAGAACAACTCTGTTCCACCATTCTGCCTATATACCTTTCATACAGAACAACGAGACGGCATAATGGCGCAACAGAAACAGTCCCGCCTTGAATAGGCTGTGTGAAAGGGGCTAAAATCAAAAAAGCAGATAAGAATGGCTGATTTATCGGAGTACATGAGTCTTTCACAATGCAGTTGCAGACAGTTTTAAACATTTTCTTCCTCACAGGAAGCTGAAAGATGCCATCGACCCGAACATGATCCTGATAGACCCGTCTCCTCTCCTCAACACTGAAATCGACAACATTTATCTGGAGTTCAAGAAGCTCCTGAGCAACCTGAAGGCGAGACTCATCGAGAATCCGGACGATGAAGATGAATACCCGGAGGGTACAGTGATGTTGTTGTTGTAATAGTTTAACTCACTAAAAACATGGCTGAGCACCCTAACCCCTAACCCTAACCCCTGACCCTGACCCCTAACCCTAACCCTAACCCTAAGCAGGAGGAGAGGGCCTCCTGTTCCTCTCCTCTTCCCTGTTCTAGAAAAACTCGCCACCGTGTTGCCCTGAAGGAAACCCAGTCAACCTCCCTCACCTCATGTCTCATGGCCAATGTCCAGCTTCTAACTCAGTAGTGTTTGGCTTGTTAAATGTCAGATACCTTGGTTAAGTAAGGATTTCAGGTGGTGGTGTTGGACTGGCTGTGATTCACAAACATAATTTTAAAAGTTCCTCAAACTCTTTTGGGAACTTTTCCCCATTTGAATCACTTGGTGGTTTGATGACAAATGGCAAGGTCCCTTTACTTTGTGTTTTAATCTACAGACTCTGGTTGTATTCAGGTGTTCTCTGCTCTTTTAGCTTTCATGATGTCTTGATTTCAACATACATGCATGCTGCCACTCTCGCTCCTCTCTTTCTAAACATTGTGAAATATTTTGATCTTGCTCAGTCAGTTGAGGGTCCCGCTCACTTAAATGGGAACACCGTGGACGTTGTTCTCTCCTCTGGTTTTATTCTTGAAAGTGTTGATCTCTGTGAAGCCAGCTAATGTGTTTCTGAAGACAAAGCTTTTATTTTGAAGGCCCTCCTTCAAAACATGAGAGGAAACAGCAGTGTGGGAGTAGGGGGTCTACTCCCACACTTCTGTTTCCTCTCATGTCCTCAACACTAACTCTGCATTTAAAGCTGCATCTACACATTATAGCAGTAACTAAAAACAGTCTGCATAGGGTTTTCTAAATAACGTCAAACAATACATGTACTTGATTGTATACCTGCCTTGGCTTAACAGCAGCAGTAGAGAAATAAAGAGGAAATGCAGACAAACTGAATGGAAATGGAAAAAGTCTGGTGGTGCCATGAAGCCTGGTCCTCCTGTTTGTCTGAAATCATTGCAACAAACTGTCTTAACCCTAGAGTCCTTTTCAAAACCTTCTGCAACACTTTATTTATTTATTCATTATTTATATCTGCATTTATTGACATTGTGTTTTTGTGCAGAAAGTGAAGAAGTCAGAATACTTTCAGAAGCTACTGTTTCATATTATTTAAATAGAAACGCAGAAGCGCCATTAAACCTGCTGAACTCAACATTTTATTTTGAAACAATGTCTTTATCAGAACAAACTGCTTTATCCTCAGTGTCTCCTCTGATCCTGTTGTAGAGCTGCTGGATGAGTTCCAGAAGCATCATAAAGCCTTCATGTTGGATGAGAAGATATTGAGAAACGCCAGCAAAGCCCTGGATGACTCCATGAACACCAGACAGGAAGTCAAACACAAACTGACCATGAGCAGTGGCAAAGCAGACCTGGCACTGCTAGAGAAGAAGGTCAAAGCGCTCAGCGTGGTCGACCTCAACCAAAAGGTTAGTAATAACCTATAGAGTCACAGGTGTGTGTGTGTGTGTGTGTGTTTGAAGTTGCTCCTGTACTTCAATGAAGAGTGTGTCTTGATGCTGCGTGCAGAAGTGTCACTAATAATCAGTGATTGATAGTCACAGTCAGGTGAATGAGCCTCTTCATGTGTTGTGGTCTGATGCAGGTCTGCGGAGCACCAGGTCTAGAGGACTGTACCGGATGTGGTGGAGCTCTGTGTGGTCTGGAGTTGGGAAAAAGGAAGTGTGGAGGTCCAAACTGTGACGGAGTCGTTCCTGTCAGTCAGGAAGGTTCAGAGACGGCAGAGAGAGTGAAGGACCAACTACTCACACTCTCATCCAGTCTGCACAAGTCCAAGAACAAGGCAGGTTTACATTGGGAGTACTGGGAGGACCGGTGCTGATACTGGAACAGACTCAGAGATCCAGTCCGGGTCCAGATAAACCAAAGGATGTCTTTTAAACCCTGAGACCAGAATAAATTAGTGCTACTGAACGAGAACTGTTATAATAAGGGGTTAATTTTGACCGGAGCTCAGGAACAGCTGTTCTAAAAGCCTGGTTTAAATGTCAAGATTACTAAATCAAGAATTACATATGAATGGCAGACCAGGGTGGTGGTTCCCATTTTTAAAAAGGGGGACCGGAGGGTGTGCTCAGAGTAGAGACGCTGCTCCTTCACCTCTAAAGGGACCAGCTGAGGTGGTTCAACATCTGATCAGGATCCTCCTGGACGCCTCCCTTTGGAGGTTTTCTGGACATGTCCAACTGGTAGGAAACCAAAAGAACCAAAAGAGTTGTTCATGAGTCAGTTCGCTAGTGGCAGGTGAATGACACGTACTGGGTTACTTAAAAGAACCGACCCTCTCATCACTATTGCCAGCTGTGGAGGTGACACTTGGGGCCACGTTATCAGATTGCTGGTCACTTTACTGCTTCTCTGTTAACTAAATGTTATAACTGTGTATTTTGTGTCAGATCAATGATGTGAAACGGGCAGCTCAGGACACCAAAGACCAAGCCAAAGACCTCCAGGACCAGATCAACAACAACTTGGACTCCCTCAAGAGAGAGAAAAATATAACCAAGGAGCTCATCCAGCGTGCCAAAGATTACCTCATGGGTCAGTGTTAAGGTGATACTACAGGAACCTGGTCTTCACCTGGAGGACTCTGGTTACAGTTTGATCAGTTTACAGATGAGATATTCTCATGATGGGAGGCATCCATGTTTTGGTTTGCAGACACTGTATTATTAAAAGATAACTAGCTGAGTAAATGAAGCTTCTGAAGTTTTTTGTAAGGACTAATTTTGTGTTCATATGGTGTTGGAGTTACCGTATTTATAAGTTTCAGACTTGTAATTATCATTCATATATTCATATTATCATCATAATGATATACTGTATATATGACTTGGAGCTTAAAGAATAACTTTGCCAATTTTCAACCTAGATTCTTATTTTCCCATGTTTTTGTGTCTAAGTGTTGAATGGGGACAACACTTTCTGAAAGTGGTCCAGTATTGAGGGAGAACGATGCAGCCGGCAGTCGCTAAATGAGTTGTAATGTAATCATTTGGGGCAACGTGGCACCGTCAGTTTGCGTCCACTAAAAGTTCTTTGGTCTGAAACTTATAAATATGGTAACTCCAACATGATAGGAACACAAAATTAGTCCTTACAAAAAGCTTTAGAAGCTTCATTTACTCAGCTAGAGGAGAGTAAATCATTCTGTGACAGGAAACAAAAGAAAAATCCCATCCTGCTGCAGCAGATTTGAACTCTTAAAACACGACAGTGATGAGTGTCTGTCTGCAGGAAACGTCTCTGTCCTCACCTGTACCTGTCTTATATGTTGTTTATGTTTGGTTGTAGCGTCGGTCAGACAGTTCACAACACAACCAGTTTCTTTTTATCTAAAATGCTGACTCCACCCAACCAGGACGGTGTTGGTGTGATTAAAAAAAGTGCTCCGTCATACACTGCTCACAAAATCTCATCGTACATAAAACACAACTAAGCTTTAAACAGATAAACACACCTGATGATATGATATGTAACTAAGTTCATATAGTTTTATACTGATTTTATACTTTAACTGCAACATAAGTAATCATGTTTCCTCCCTGACAGATCACATGGTTCCTCCAGAGGACATTGAGAAAGTGGCTCGAGCTGTTCTGTCCATCCGGCTGCCAGGATCACCTGACCAGATCCGATCAATGATCAATGACATCAATAATCTGCTGTCTAACAGGCCCAATTTCCAGAAAGACCTGAAGAACCTGGAGGAGCACGCCAAGACTGCCAAGGACCTGTTGGAGAAAGCTCAAGAACTCAAGTCAGTGTCTGAAAGCATAAAATAACATACATGGCTCGTAGGGCTGTACCAAATAGTTTGAGGCTTCAATCATAACGAAAGTTACGAATGTAACTACGGTTCTATGAATCCTGGATGACCGCCAGAGGCAGTGTTGAGGGACTGCGTCTGGCGGTCAGTAAGGATGAAATAGAACTTTGTTGTGTTTTTTGGCATATCTGTTCTTTGTGTTTAAAGCCGGTATTTCTGCACAGTTGCAGATTAAGGTTAGGCTACACTAATCAGTGTTTCCCTTATATTCATTCTGCAGCAGTAATGTCCTCTGCTCTCGTGTTTCACTGAAAGAGTTTACAGGCAGGCAGGCTGTATTGAACTCATAGTGTATGCGGAGGTGAAGATAACGTTGGTACCAGTTTCAAACAGTCTCAGAAGTAAATTGTATTATACTATTAGTAGAAATAGATATCAGTGGTGGCTGCGTAGGATTGTGTCTGACTGTCTGTGATCCAAACATTTCCAATAACTCCAGAGCATCTTTAAAGTTAAAAAAAGTCACAATTTATTGAAAAAGATAGCTGTAATCATTTCCAAAATTCAAAACCTATTTTTATCTAACAAAATATTCTGCTTCAAATGATGTGGGCTTCGTAGATATTTGGCAGACATTCTTGGGAAGACCTGGTCTTATTAGGAGAGAAAGCTCTCATATCTAGAAATCTGACCGAGTTTATTAGTGAACCTAATCCATAACAACGTTTAAGACCAGGGGCCTTTCTCAAACCAGACACTCTCCACTCCCACTCTGTGACGGAGGGAACGCCGTCTGTAGTCCTTCTCACAACTCAATGAAGCACCCTTCTGTAAGGTGGAGGGTATAAATTCGATGGCAAGCTTTGAGACCAACTTCCCTCTCTCCGACGGAAACAGAAAACTGACGTAAAGTTTTGTAACCATGGTTACGCATCAAGCAGCAATTGTTATACACAGCATTAATAATAAGCTACATAAGCAACAGTGTGGGCAGTGAGGTGGCAGGCTCATTACATTTACTCCAGATGGAGAAAAGTCTGAATCAGGATCCGGTTTATTGCCAAGTCGGTTTTCACATACAAGGAATTTGCTTTGGTGTTTTAGAGCATAAACAAGATATAGAATATAGATCAACCATCTTATCGCGGTGGAGGGGTTTGTGCGCCCCAGTGATCCTGGGAGCTGTGTTGTCGGAGACTTTAGCTCCCGGTAGGGTCTCCCAGGACAAAGTGGTCCCAGGAAAGGGGCCAGACCAAGAGCGATTCACAACCTTTATGAATCGGCCAGCAAAGAGTTGTGACACCTCGTCCAGAAAAGGGAAACCAGGGCCCCCTTCTGGACCTAGACCTGGGAGGGGGGCTCGCCAGCAATTGTCTGGTGGCCGGGCCTTGAGGGCACAGCCCGAAAAAAGGACATGGATCTGCCACCCATGGGCTCACCTCCCGCAAAAATAGGCATTGGGATTGGGTGCAATGTGAGCCAGACAGTAGGTAAAGACAGGGATCTATGCGTCACCCCGGCATCGCAGACTGGCTCTATAGGGATGTGGAACGTTACCTCTCTGGCGGGGAAGGAACCGGAGCTGGTGCAGGAGGTGGAGCGGTATCAACTAGATATAGTTGGGCTCACCTGGTATTTTGATGCTGTGTTGTTCTTGTTTCTTATGTTGAGGGAGCGGACAAAGAACATTGATGTGACCAAGATCAGCACAGATGTTTATGAAGCAGAGAAAGCTCAGGACCGAGCCAACAACGTCCTGGATTCAGCCAGCCAGAACACAGACATGGCCAAAGACCGAATCCAAGATGTAAAGATCAAAAATATTTAAAATGTCTCAAACATCTGGCACTTCAGTTCAGCCCTGCCTGACGCTGATGTCTTTAAATAAATTATGTTTAACTATGTCATATTTCAGATGAGAGCGAAACTGGGCAGAATCGAGACAAAGCTGATGAATCGTCGACCTGAAGATCTCCAGGACGAAACCAGAGCCCTGAAGAGGAAAACTGAACAGAACAGAGAGACGGCCAAAGACGCCCTGGACGCTACAGACTCTGCTTTACAACACACTACTGACACCGAACCAGTAAGACTATGCAGTATCCAGATCACCTCCTGTTAGTACATACTGATGGAGTATACAGTGTGAAGTATATACTGATGTAGTATGCAGTACGTTAGTATGACAACCTGTGTCTCTGTAACAGGAGCTGGATGAAGTGAAGAGGCGGTTTGAGCTTTTGAAGCAGAAAAGTTCGAATCAGGGTGAAGCTGGAAAGCGACTGGAGACCATCATAGAGGAGGTGGAGGAGATAAAGAACCAGATGGAGCACAAACTCCGACAGATACAAGGTAGTATTAGTACTTTTATTTCTATTCTTTAGTCTGGCAATTTTACATTTATAAATGTGGCATAATGACAGTAATTTTAGCAACACAAGCATTCGGAGTAGCAGGAATAATATTTGCAGTAGCAGTCCAATATTATCTGCAGTGATAGTATATGCATAGTATAGTATAGTATATATAAATATATAAATTATGGGTATTCTGTGTTGTCAGATCTGGAGCAGAAGATCCAGAACCTGATCAAGAATAAAGCGGACAAAGCAGCTGAAGTATCCTTGTTGTTGGATACGGTGGATTCACTTCGACGGAACATCGCCGAACGAGCCGAAAATTACACCACGTGTTCCTCATAAATACTACCGAGTACTACATACTGATCCTCATAAATACTACTGAGTACTACATACTGATCCTCATAAATACTACTGAGTACTACATACTGATCCTCATAAATACTACTGAGTACTACATACTGAAACACAAGCCCTCATAAATACTACTGAGTACTACATACTGATCCTCATAAATACTACTGAGTACTACATACTGATCCTCATAAATACTACTGAGTACTACATACTGATCCTCATAAATACTACTGAGTACTACATACTGATCCTCATAAATACTACCGAGTACTACATACTGATCCTCATAAATACTACTGAGTACTACATACTGATCCTCATAAATACTACTGAGTACTACATACTG
>CAKAOI010029432.1:0-57696 GCA_916701655.1 Sebastiscus albofasciatus
GAATCAAAATCCTGCTAGGGTATTAGTTTGTTACTCAGGACTGTATAAAGTTACCACTTTTATGTGCTGTCAGTCATTTCTTTGAACAGCTGTTTTTACCCTCACATTCAAATATTACACAGAATCATGTCACCATCAGCTCAGAATAAAACCTCTGCATGTCCTTCTCTTTTATAACACTGTGACTCTGTGCACACAAGACAGCTGTCAGTTTATTAGAGCAGTTCTACTAAAATGTTTATTGTAAACTGGAGGCTCTGCCTTTCGTTTACCCGTTGCCTTGGTCACCACACACAAGCTTAACACTACAGTAAACATACTCAGAGTCGATTGAACTGACTCCGATCAGCTGTTCTGGAACCAAAAACACTGTGTTCATCATCAGGGTACATCAGCTCAGAGTTCGTTAAACCTGATTTCTGAACAGGGTCCAGAGATTGACGAGGCTCCTGATTACAACAGCACTATTTGTGTCATGTATTTATTTGTTTTTGTGGCTCATACAGAGCCAAGAAATAAGATACGATAAGCCTTTATTGATGTTCAGGTGTTACAGCAGCAGAAAGACCGAATAAGTGCAAATAAATAGAGAAGTAAAAATACAAAAATTTTTAAAAAAATTAAAAAAATAGAGAAGTAAAAATATAAATAAGAATATATAAAATAAAATAAAATAAAATAAAATAACTGGTGTAAGAGCATAAACTACACAAAACTTTACAAAGAATGAACAAGAGCAAGTAAAGACAAACTTAGCAAGTTAAAGTTTCAAAATAAAGTGAGACGGTAAGATTAATAGCAAGTCTAGTATAAATGTAAACAGTGTGCACCACTAATATGTACTGTTGTGTGTATTAATATAGCAAATAGATGTTCCCACAGAGACAGAAATCCCTTCATCTGTGTGTATTAAGTCTGTATGACCAGCAGGGGGCACTGTGGCATTATAGATTTCCACCTTTAATGGTCTAGACTGCTCTTAGTGAGTGTTGGAATGATGTGTGTGCTTTTTGAGAAAGGGAAATTGTTTAGTTTGCATCCGTTTAATGCTGATAATGTGAGTATTTGGGGGCATCGAGCAAGCCACTGCATGCAGATTTATAACATAATGTCTGACACGGCTTGTGTACATGAGCCACTGTGTACCTCTGATTGCGGACCTTGTGTGTGTTAGTTTTAGTTGGTGTACTCATGCATGACTGTGCTCATCCTCTAGAGGCCAGTGGTTTGAGGGGGGCTGTCAGAGCTTCTCTGTGTTATGTAGTTTAAGAGCAGCTTAACCAGCATTACTGCTACATCATGTACACAGACATCAGCCCACATACACACACACACACACACAAAATGACACGTCTAACACTCAGGAAATCTGTTCCCACCAGGGTGTGCAACTTGTCAGGTCAAACATGACCACATGTCCGTGTGTGAATAGATGGGTTTAGATTTTTTTTAAAATAGCTCGCTGACAGTAATTGGTGTGTGTTTTTATCTGTGTGAGTGCATGAAGGACAGAGTGTGTTAAAGTCCAGTGCTGATCGCATGGAGTAAGCTGCCTGACTGTACTCAGCATGGAAGAGGGAGGAAAGGAGCAGTTTGGCTGTCGTTAGATGCAATGCGCTGTTTTCCAAATGTCAGCTTGTTCACTGGTATTTTGGGTTTGTTTTTTTTTACCCAGAGAGCCATTTGACTTTGGATTGAAAAGCACTCACGACAGAATGAATACAAATGACACAACATACTTAAAGTGCAGCTATTCATTAGATACTTCTACAGGAATATTTACTCGAGGAGATGAATGCTTCTCTCTGCTGTGTTTTTGAAAGGAGATTTCATGGTGTGTCAGTAGTTGCCGTATCACACATAGAGAAACTCTGGTTTGTTAGGGCAGCGGTTCCCAACCTCGGGTCCAGGGCCCCCCCCTTAGCGGGGCACCAAAGATCACAGGGGGTGCGCCAAGATTTGTCTGCTCTGAAGTTGTCAAAATTAGATTTGCACATGTATAACTAGTAACACACTTACTGGATCATTTCTACAAAAGTCTTTTTTGCTACTTGTAGCCAACCACCATTATTTCAGCTAAGTTGCAGATAAAGATCAGGCTCCACTAATATTATTAGTAGATTTAGTTTCCAGTAGTGGCTGTGAAAGATTCTTTCAGGCGCGTGTGATCCAAACATTTCAAATAACTCCAGAGTATTGTTAAGTCCAAAAGGCAACATTTATTGAAAAAAGATAAATGTTATCTAGTGCTGACCTGAATGTTTCAAAACTTTGACAGTTGCCATGGTAATCAACCTCCAAATCAGTATTTGAATGCTTTGTTTTTTTTATTTTCTTTTATACAAATAAAATTGACTTGACTTGATATAAGTATGTAATAATAAAGTATAAATCCCAAAATAGCCCATGGGATAAGGAATAATCCCACAGCATTATTCATATTCAACATTAATTATTATTAGTCATTCTCAGACAGATATCATTGTTTGTTGTGTGTTGTGTGTTGTGTAGACTTTTATGATTGTTGTGTTCCGTATTTTATACCCTTTTCCATATGTATGCCTCTTTGTAAAATACCAAAAAGCACATGGGAGAATCTGGGTGGAGTCAATGGAAAATTAGCTTTTAAAGAGGACCTATTATGCTTTTGTGCTTTCCCCCTTTCCTTTAATGTGTTATATAACTTTTTTGTGCATGTAAAAGGTCTGCAACGTTACAAAGCCCAAAGTCCACGCCAAAGGGAGTTACTCTCCCCCATAGAAACGCTGCTCCTGAACCGCCTGAAACGCCCTGCTTGAAGTGCTGCCTTTTCTTCCGTAACGTAGTGATGTCACCAAGTAACACATTTGCATAGTACCCACCTGGCGGCTAGTTTGGCACGCCCTCAAACAAAGCTAGCGGAGGCCGATATGAGAAAAATAAAGTGTTTTTTTGAACATTAAAGCATGTAAACATATTCTAGTAGAAACCCAAAATACAAGTAGGCACCTGAAAGTAAGCACAATAGGTCATCTTTAATACGGTAAATGGCATGATTGGCAAATTTCCCCCATTTTTATATCTTTGTTTTGGTTTCCTTGCGATAAGCAAAGCTGAAATTAGTTGTCAGTCAGTTCATTGATTGACATAAAATCAACCAAGAATTGTTATAATCCATTATCTGGCAAAAATACCAAACATTTTCTGGTACGGCTTCAATTATGTTACCATCAACTTCCTTCTCTTTGTGTCTTGTCATTATGAATGAAGATTTGATAGTTCTAACTGCCAATCAAACAAAGTAATTAATTTCTTAAGATGAGGCTCTTATCCTCCTCTTGATTATGAATATGAATCTGCCCATCATTTGGTAACTGAAACACAATGTGTTTTTTGGACTAATTCATGTCTTGAATGTTTCCACTTTAATCTTCACTCTTCGCAGAACATGCCAAACGTCAGGGACCATGATGCATCAGTGTACCTGCGCCTCCAAGGTGACGCCTTGTCTGTGGGTGGTTACGAACACAACCCCATCTTCTGGGAGGAGGTAAGCTTGAATATTATCTGAAATGATTAACCGTATTGTCCTCTGTTGATATCTTTGTATTGACTGTCGCATATCTGAGTGAGATTGATGACGCACATCTGTATTATTTGACATAAAATCAAATACTTCAGTTAAGAAGTTTATATACTCTTTTGACCTAATCTGTTATTTACTCTGTTTTATTTTCCTTCTCTTCAAAACTTGCTGCTGTATTAGCTTGAAGGTTAAACTGACTGCATTTATAACATGACTCATAAAAGTGTGTGTGTGTTTGTTCACTAATCTCCCAGTGGTAGAAGGAGGCATTCAGGTGCTTTCGTCTAATTGGGTAAAAGCGGCAATATAATAATATAGAATTACTCTATTGCAAGTAAAAGTCCTGCTCTCAAAACTTTGCTGAGGTAGAAATAGATAAGTGTACAACACAGAAAACATTTGACATTTTGTTAAATTATTGCTTTTTTGCCAAGAGTTGGGTGAGAAGATTGATACCACTCAGAAATATGCCTACTAGCACAGCTAAAGCTCACTAATGAACACTTGTATCTTGTTGATTTAATCCAAAATACAAAAACGAAAGTGTAAAAATGACAAGTTGTGGTTTTATTGGGGGTTACCTTTTAGTTATAGGTTGGCTAGCTGTTTCTCCATGTTTCCAGTCTTTGCTCTAAGCTAAGCTAACCAGCTCCTGGTCCTTGCTTCATATTTAGATGTGCAAACATGAGAGTTTTATAGGCAACAAAGCGTGTAATCATATTTCCCAAAATTTTGACTCAGGACCCGGAACTCATGGAGCCGGATTCTGGGTTTATTATCAGCTTAGAGACGGGTCAAATGGCTAGCCTGGCTCTGTCTAAAGGTAAAAAATTTGCCTACCATATCGTTTAAAGATGACTTATTCATACAATGTATCATGTTTGATTAACTCATGCATGAAGAGAAATGTCACGAATAACAATTTGTGGTTTATAGGGGGAGTTGTGTATCCTCTTATCCAACTCTCACCAAGAAAACAAAGTGTATCTCCCAGACTGTCAAACTTTTCTTTTGGTATCAAAATTAAAAATAGTCATTTTGCAAAAAAAAGTGCAAGCAACATTGCGAAAAGTTTGTTTTTTCTATAAAAAAAAGTTTTTTTATAGAAAAACGTGCTCGGCAAGGTAAGCTATAAAAAGTATTGTTTTTATCCATGGTCCAGTGTCTTACCTGCACACCAGATATCTAATTTCTAATAGGCAGATTGATGAGCAGAACACGCTCCAAAGGCGATAAACACCATTGGTTTTAATGACTTCATATCTGTTCTTTTTAGCACCACCCACAAACCTTATATTCTTAGCTCCACTACCACTGCATTGCTTTTATTGGAGCGTAAAAACCAAAAGCATTTCTGTAAAACACAAAAGGCTGTGAAGACGAGAGAAGATTATTCAAACAGCTCTTTTGGCAACTATAAAAGGTAATCGTACAGGCTGTTCTTTCATGCACAGACTGACTCTTTAAAGGGGTGGTTGACTTTGGAGAACGATCTTTATAAAAGCCTTTAAATCGACAGGTGGTCTTGGTCTTAATGGATGTGTACTTTCTCTCAAGGACAGGTTTTTAGAGCAGCTTGTTAACTAGGCTGGCAGGTTGGGTGGCAGGCATCTCTGCTCTTTTTTCTTGTCCTGGTGTTCGCACACTTAAAACGTTTCACCGCTCATGCGTTTCCTGATTGATTTATTCATTTTAATCTGCAATGCAATATAATCCTGGACCCCCCATTCACAAGTAAAGATTACTGTCTATTCAACCTGTTCATGTTTAAGAATGAGCCATGTCAATAACTGCGATGAAATGCATTTACAATAGATATCTCCCTATTTTTAATAATATTATCAAGCCCAAAACAATGTAAAGAAATATATATATAAATAATAGAAAAATATGCTGCCTCACTTTTTATGAAAGGCATTAGATGGGGTTTTTGCAGGGCACTGATAATACTGACTTCATGACTTTCTGTCTTTCCATCTGGCTGCCTGCCTGTCTACAGACTCCTCAGTGGTTTTTACATTTTAGAGGATTTCTTTGTGCGGAAGCAGCTGCTTTTGTTCTCGTTCTGCAGCTGAGCGTTGCTTTGATGTCTTGAGGCGAACGGAGGAAGAAAGAGGAGATACAGAAAGGAGAATTAGCAGGGAGACAGAGAGAATAGAGGATGCCTACTGAGTGAAGATGAGCAGGATCGATGGCTTGGGAAAGGGATTGAGAGAAGTGTGGCGTCTGGGACAAAGAACGCTGCTCCTCACACGCTCCGGTTGAGTGTCGGCGCTCGGTAATAACGCAGAAAGCCTTTGTTCACATGAAAGCAGCTACCGCGAGACATTCAAGTCTTAATCAAAACTAATTGTAAAGCCAAAGGAACTTTTTCCTCCCCACAGACTTCTAACTTAAAGAATCACTTATATTTAACATTTTTAGGCTTCACGTTGATGTGGTTATCCAGTGTGATTAGTCAGCAAAGACTCAGAAACGCCTCTGAAAGTAAGAGACCGACTGCTTTTCTAAAGAAGCCAAGATGGAGAAGTTCAAATGGAGGGATGACCATATTAGTGCCAGGATGTAGGGAGAAATGCATGACTGATAAAATCGCTGCGCAGAGCACAAGCTGGTGTGCCGGATTTTTCAATTTGAGCACATCTGAGTCCGTCAGATTAGTGAAGGAGGAGAGAATATTAAGGCGAGGCGGTCAGCACTGAACGGCAGGAGATGTAGGAGCTAAAAGGCTCCATTTTTGGCCCCGGCTGAGAAGGACGGAGTTGCAGAGGTCCAGATGGGAGCAAATTAAAGCTTGGACAGGGAACTGAGAGGGATTTGACAGATGCCGATTCCCTGGTGAGAACAAGGTGATTCAACAGATGCTACAGGATTGTGCTGTGGCTGCAGCATGAGACTTATTCACACAGTTGGCGGTCTACAGTCACATGTGGCGACTTGGACTCAAGTCACAGTGTTCCTGTCGATAGTGATGAGGAAGAAAAAGGAGAAAGAGCACATCAGTCTTGATGACATCTGGCTTCGAGGTGGCGCGAATCGGATCGAACATCCAACAATCCACTGCAGTAGTGTGGATTGACTTTGCGGGAAATATGAACAGAGTATTTTTGTTTTTTAAAGGGGCTATAATTAATATTTTTTAGGGCTGTCATCAATTAAAAAATGTAATTGCGATTAATGGCATGATTGTCCGTAGTTAATCGTGATTAATCTCAAATTAATAGCATATTTTTTATCTGTTCAAAATGTACCTTAAAGAAAGATTTGTCAAGTATTTAATACTCTTATCAATATGGGAGTGGACAAATATGCTTGCTTTATGCAAATGTATGTATATATTTATTATTGGAAATCAATTAACAACACAATGACAAATATTGTCCAGAAACCCTCTCAGGTACTGCATTTAGTATAGCAAATATGCTCACATCATAACATGGCAAACTCAAGCCCAACAGGCAACAACAGCTGTCAGTGTGTCAGTGTGCTGACTTGACTATGACTTGCCCAAAACGGCATGTGATTATCATAAAGTGGGCATGTCTGTAAAGGGGAGACTCGTGGGTACCCAGAGAACTCATTTTCATTCACATATCTTGAGGTCAGAGGTCAAGGGACCCCTTTGAAAGCAGCAATGCCAGTTTTTCCTCGCCAAAATTTAGCACAAGTTTGGAGCGTTATTTAACCTCCTTAGCGACAAGCTAGTATTGACGTGGTTAATATCGATGGATTCATTGGGTTGTTTAGTTTCATATGGTGCCAGTATCTAAACTGAGCCCGCTACAATCTAAAAATCGCAAGTTGCATTAAAGATTTTAGTGGCGTTAAAATGACTTTGCGTGAACGCGTTATCGCGCTAACTTTGACAGCCCTAATACTTGTGTAATAAAATTGTATCAAATGACTTATGTTTTGCCAGCATTAGAAAACCAAGTCCTCACACACATATCTGCTGTGTGTTTTATTTCCTAGGTGAATGATAAGTTTGCCTTCAGTCTGTTTGACCTGGACTGGGATATATTCATGCAACACATTGAGGGTGCAATCAACAGAGTTCCTGGTCTGGAGCAGACTGGCATCAAGTCCACCGTCTGTGGACCAGGTACAGTACTCACATACACACACACACACACACCAGTTCTACAGACATCAATTTTTATGAAGGTCCTGCAAGGCTTCTTGAAATTTTCTTCTAACATTATGCATTACAGCAGGGAACAAGCAACTTTCATGACACTTCTTAAATTGAACACATTCTAATATAAAACTGAAACGTATCCATCTGTGAAATATATTTATGCACCGCTCCAATACTACATTCGCTCATGAATACCTAAACTAGCAGACTATGTGTCATGTTTGTAGAGGAGATGGTTCGATTAGCTCAAGCCTGACTTCCCATCCAGGCAATATCACGTCGCCGAAGTGCTTGAGTGAGCCGGCCTGAATCTGTGCAGCCAGAAGAGTTACAGTATCGAATTGGATTTTTCATCATCATAGTGACATGCGGCTGTTTGCAGAGAAAGAAGTGAAACAAGTGACCACTGACACACACATATCAGGGATGAATGACCAGATTAAGATGGAAAACAGAGAAACTGAGAAGGAAACATGAGAAAGACAGAAGGAAACTGCAACGCATGAAGAGTTTCACGGAGAGAAAGAAATAACATAAGTGGAGATGTAAAGAAGGAGAGATGAGATGTAGAGAATGGCAGACACAAACAACACGTAGGAAATGGAAGAAAAAATGAATGAACATCAGATCAAGAAAGACAGAGCTCAGATGAAATGGAGATAAAAATGAGGTTATTGCAGAGCATCTCCTCGTCAGTGACCCTCGCGTTAAGGCCGGCTTTTGATTGATTTCAAGTGTTGTGTTTACATGATAAGTGTGATTGTTATGAGTTCCATGAGTACGTGTGTCCTCATACCACGTACAGTAGAAATGCACGTCTTCAAAAGGTTGGTTTAGGTTAAGTAGATCAAAGCTAAGTGAAAGGTTAAACATGTTTTCTTTTGCCATATTAAGGCGGTAATTGAATGTGGCTGATGAACATCTTCATGTGTATTAGCGTGTGTATTTTTAGCCCCATTGAGTGATTTACTCGACCTTTTGATTTCACTCTCAATTTAATTCAATTCAATATGCTTTATTGGCATGAATGTAACAGGGACAATATTGCCAAAGTGTCAAGTAATAACGAGATTATAAAGAAAAAGAACAAACTCAATTAATTTCAGTTAGATAACTAAAAATACTTATATATTTATGCGCTTAATGTACTTTCTCTCGTCCTCTATTATTTTGTCCAGGTTTCAAAACTTGGTAAATTGAAGATGCACACATTTAAAAACATTTTTTCTACACAGGATTTCATTATTACAGCTAGCATGAATTGGATTCATTTGAGTATTCTCTGAAAGAAAAGGTCAACTGTGTCCCCCAAATAGCTCAAACAGTATTGCATAATATCCCAGACAAAGTGTTATAATTCTATAGAAAAAATTAGTTCACTCCTTGCTTTATATAGAAGAGTAGGTTATTGTTATTACCAGTGTTGGGCATGTTACTTGAAAAATTTAATAGATTACTCTATATATTACTCATTGAAAGAGTAGTTACATTACTCTACTATTTTCCCAACAGCAAAAATAATTGGTACATTACTTGCTACATGGCTTTAAACAGGTTTCCACAGCAGTGAGCTACCTCCGGGTCTGAAAAATGAAGCCAATGCAGAAGTGCCTTAAACTTGCTTTCTTTCTAACAGCCAGCAGGGGCCGACTCTTCTGGTTGCAAAAAGAAGTCTGATTGTATAGAAGTCTATGAGAAAATGACCCTACTTCTCACTTGATTTATTAGCTCAGTAAACATTGTAAACATGGGTTTATGGTCTCAATCGCTAGTTTCAAATCTTCCCCAATACAGCATGATGTTCATTTAATAAATTATGGCCCCATTTAGAGTAAAGTGGACCATAAAGCAGGGTATGCTTAAGGGGGTGGCTACCTTGTGATTGACAGGTCGCTACCGCAGCGTTTTCCGGTCTGGGAGTTGTCCATGTTTTCGTTTTTCACAGTGTGTTTTCAGTTCATGAAAGTTAATAGTAACCTTTTTGGTTGCCTGAAAAAATGTCTCATTCAGTATTCAGTTGTGCTTAGCTCCACATTCTGTCACTTCTGGTTGCAATAAACCAAGATGGCCACGGCCAAAATGCCAAACTCGAGGCTTCGAAGCGTCAGTCGACAAACCAGTGGGTGACGTCACGGTGACTCTATACAGTCTATGCTCCACACATGTTAGAACTTCTGCATTTAACATGTGTGGGAATAATAAAATTAGACATTTGGTTTAACAAGCAACCGTTGCGGTTCAGACTATCTGTTATCAGCTAGCTTTCTAAACAAAATTGGCTTATTCCTGAATGTTGGTTTCCCAGTGTAAGTAACAAACAACTTTCAAGTCACCTTTCAAGTGCTGCATTTCTCTTCTTTTGCTTGCCGCTAACCACCTAGCCTAGCTCCTGCGCCAAGCTAACATGTCCCTGACCAGTTGGTCCACAGAATGCTCAGAAATGAAAATTATATCAACCCTCCATTAAACTCCCAGTTTGAAGACAATGACGCAATGCATTTATTAATTTTATTTCTTATTGTTTAGTTATTTAACTAGGAAAAACTGAAATACATCATTTATTTTACGAGACACATAGCCCAAAGGCTAGCTATCAATAAATGGCTAACAACCACTTATACTGTAGCACAGTAAAGACTTGTGAGACATGGACAAAGCTTTATTAATGTCTTTTACACAAAGTGAAACTATTATTGGGGGATAGTATGTCACCTCTGTGGTAAGTTTGTGTATTTACAAAGTTTCTCTTGCTGTCTGTTTTCAGAATCCTTCACCGCCGACCACAAGCCGTTGATGGGTGAAGCCCCAGAGGTCAGAGGTTTCTTCCTGGGCTGTGGCTTCAACAGTGCCGGTAAGTGCTGCGAGGGAAAGATCGAAGAAAGACATTTATAGAAAGAAAAGAAAAGTGAGGGAGATAAACGAGGAGTGCACAAGGACGACCGAGAATGTAAAGACGTCTCCGCCCAACGTCGTAAACAAATAATGCACTCGCAGTTGTGGGCTTTCAGATACTTCATGGTGTAGAGCGTTCCCTTGAGGAAACCATGAAATGATAGAGCTAGAAAGGTCAAAGCAATCCTCCGTACGTGGCAGTATAAGCAGGGAGAAAACAAGCAAGGAGAAAATGGCCGAAGAGTGTTTTTACCCATACTTTGACCCAGCCTTGGCCAATCTCTGTGGACACTCTCAAGGCACAAATGAATAATGGAGGGCTTTTCATTTCTCACTGAGTTTATGGAGAACACACACGCACACACATGCACACACATGCACACATATGCACACATACAAACAACAACCCCAAGTCACTCCATTACTACACTCAAAGATGAGCTTACCTTTAACATTAGACGGGGAGGAACGAGAGTATCTAAGCAATCTGAAAAACCTAGAGAGAGGGGGCGTAAAGGGTAAAGTAATCGCCATCAGCGTTAACAGGCGGTTGAGAGAAAGCTTTTTTCTAAGCATAAGAGCAAAAGAACAACAGGGTCGAGCTCTAAAGTTGTTATGACAGGAGGTTGGGAGGTTGGGAGGTGGAGCTCTAATGAGTGAGCATACAGTGGTTTCAACGCTCACACATAACACACACACACACCTTTATTCTGTGTTTTTTTTTGCTTTAGAAGTGTAGTTTTAGTACGTTGGAGGCAAACTGCTGTTTGATCCTTGCCGCTGTTGAACACGTCCTCCCTTGCTCTCTTATTCCCCCCCGCCACTTATCCATGAGACACTCTTTCTCACCATCAGCCTGATCGTAGGTCAGTTGGTATCTTGTTATCCACTGTCAAGGTAACAAGGGCTCACACACTGCTGTCCCTGAGCTGTTGATTCCTTTTACATCTCATACATACTTTGTTGATTGGACCTGTGTTGCTTTTTACATTGTGCTGAAAATATGAATTATATTTTTTATGCAAATGTCTCCTAATGTGAAGGTTTGCTGGCTCTCTGTTATTAGGGCTGTCAGTCGATTAACATATTTAATCGCATGATTGTCCATGATGATTAATTGCAAATGAATGAATTGTACATTTTTTTATCTGTTCAAAATGTACCTTAAAGGGAGATTTGTCAAGTATTTAATACTCTTATCAACATGGGAGTGGACAAATATGCTTGCTTTATGCAAACGTATGTATTATTGGAAATTAATTAACAACACAAAACAATGACAGATATTGTCCAGAAACCCTCACAGGTACTGCATTTAGCATAAAAAAAATATGCTCAGATCATAACATGGCAAACTGCAGCCCAACAGGCAACAACAGCTGTCAGTGTGTCAGTGTGCTGACTTGACTATGACTTGCCCCAATCTGCATGTGATTATCATAAAGTGGGTATGTCTGTAAAGGGGAGACTCATGGGTACCCATAGAACGCATTTTCATTCACATATCCTGAGGTCTGAGGTCAAGGGACCCCTTTGAAAATGGCCATGACAGTTTTTCCTCGACATAATTTAGCGCAAGTTTGGAGCATTATTTAGCCTCCTTCCCGACAAGGTTGGTACCAATGGGTTCCTTGGGTTTTCCAGTTTCATATGACACCAGTATCTTCACTCTAGCTTTAAAACTGAGCCCACTACCACCTCCAAAAAATCAATAGCGTTAAAGTAGTGGCGTTAAAATGAATTTGCGTTAAGGGTTATCACGTTAACTTTAACAGCCCTATCTGTTATATTGTAAATTGAAGAGTTTGAGACTGTTAGTCAGAGAAAACAAGTGATTGAAGACACCACCTTGGGCTTTTGGAAATTGTAATGGACATTTTTCACAAATTTTGGTCAGTTATAGACTAAATAATGAATCAAAAAAAGATTATGGACATGTAAATAATGTTATGAAGACATCCCTTTTTCAACCAATGCTGTATTTTTTTCTTTTTCTATTACTTTAAAAATAAAAATGTAACATTCCTATCTGAATGGAGGTGGATAAAATGTTGCTGTCCCCTTGTCCTCTAGTTTTGATGTGGTATGCTGGGACCAAGCTCATTGAAATGGGACCAGGGTCACAATATATAACACAGTGACTTGATAATTAAGGATTTTCAACCACCCATGCACTGCAAGGATACTCCAAAGGTCTATTGCCTGAGTCACACACACTTGCACTCAGCATGCACACACACAAACAAAACATCCTAGTTTTTATCAAAGCAGGAGCTCGATAATGTCGACTTTCCCTCATGCTGTCCTTTTTTTCTCTTCTCTCGTTACGTTTGTCACACTTTCTTCCCCCTGCTTCTTCGTCCCTTTGGCAAGGGAAATGTCCTGTGTCCATTTCACTCCATCACACAACACATGCACACACATGGACTCAGTGGATAATTCAAAAACCACAGGATCAAAGTCGACAGACTCACATTAAAATAATCCATCACTGAGTGCTCGGTAACTTTTTCAGCCTCCAGTAAGTTCTTTCGTTTTACTTGCTGGGGTTCATTTTGGTTTCCAAGCAATCAGTAACTCTGCTTACTTACATAAGTTGTATGTGTTACCTAGCAACCTTAACTTTACTTATTTTTAGTGTCAAAACCATTGTGATTAATGTTGAGTGCATTTATTTATTCTGATAATGGCTCTTTAATTGCTTTCAACTGCTGCACCTCTTAACTGTATCACCATGTTGCTTATAATCATAAGACTAAGCACCGCCATAGGTATTATGGCTCGCAGAGTTTTTGTTAATCACATTGTGACGCACAGAAAATTGCCTGTATTTAAGGCTATACACAATGAAGGCTGAGAAAACCATTGGGTTCAGTGGCATGATGCTTTTTTTGCAAGGATAGAGCCAGCGACGCAAATGGCAGCAAGACCTAATCCCTTACACTTGTGCTTTAGTGGAGGATGGAGACGGTGATGGTAGTCCTAAAGAGGACCTAGTTTGAATCCTTATAGACAAAATAAGGGAAAGGCAGGAGCAGGGGCAAACGCCTGAAAAAAAAGCCCCTAAAGTTTTGAACTTTGGACAGAGCCAGGCTAGCTATTTCCCCCCTGCCAATCATTATGCCAGTGGTTCTCAAAGTGTGTGGCACAGAGGCATGACCGGCGGGGAGCGAGTGGCCGGATGGGAAACGGCGGAACAGAAAACAAATCGGCTATAGCAATGGTTTTCATTCAGACAGGTAATGGACAGTTATTTGACGGGGACATAAAGAAAAACAGACGATCCTTCGGAGTCGAACAAGACAAAGTGCTCAGTTGACAGTAATCAAAAGAAAATATGACGAAGTAGAGCTGCACTGAATAGTTCGAAGCTTCATTCATAACGTTGACATTTGAATTACTATTATTAATAACTTACAGAAACATTAACTTCCACCTTCTCTTCCCCCCTCCCTCTCAAACACACACAGTACTCAGTCCAAAAGTCAAAATGTATTGAAAAAAGATAGATGTAATAATTCCCAAAATTCACAACATGTTTTTTATCTATTGAAGTATTCTGCTTCAGTCAACAATTGTTGCCATTTAGCATTTCAAAAATAACATTTTCACTGCGGTCAAAAACTGTGTACTGTCCCACACACCTGTATTAACGGGGCGCTCTAGCAGCAATATAACAGCAACATAAATTATATTTTTATATATATATATATATATATATATATATATACATATCGCAAATTTGTTTTAACGGCACTAATTTGTTTTACGCATTAGCGGAATCGATCTTTCAGAGGTTGTAGTGGGCTCAGTTTTAAAGCTAGAGTGAAGGAGGCTAAATAACGCTCCAAACTTGTGCTAAACTTTGTCGAGGAAAAACTGTCATGGCAATTTTCACAGGTGTCCCTTAACTAAATGAAAATGGGTTCTATGGGTACCCACGAGTCTCCCCTTTACAGACATGCCCACTTTATGATAATCACATGCCATTTTGGGGAAGTCATAGTCAAGTCAGCACACTGACACACTGACAGCTGTTGCTGCCAAAATGTCCATTACAATTTCCAAAAGCCCAAGGTGGTGTCTTCAATCACTTGTTTTCTCTGACTAACAGTCTCAAACTCTTCAATTTACAATATAACAGATAGGGCTGTCAAAGTTAACGTGATAACCCTCAACACAAATTCATTTTAACGTCACTTCTTTAACGCATTAACGTTATTGATTTTTTGGAGGTGGTAGTGGGCTCAGTTTTAAAGCTAGAGTGAAGATACTGGTGTCATATGAAACTGGAAAACCCAAGGAACCCATTGGTACCAACCTTGTCGGAAAGGAGGCTAAATAACGCTCCAAACTTGCGATAAATTATGTCGAGGAAAAACTGTCATGGCCATTTTCAAAGGGGTCCCTTGACCTCTGACTTCAAGATATGTAAATGGGTTCTATGGGTACCCACGAGTCTCCCCTTTACACACATGCCCACTTTATGATAATCACATGCAGTTTGGGGCAAGTTATAGTCAAGTCAGCTCACTGACAGCTGTTGTTGCCTGTTGGGCTTGAGTTCACCATGTTATGATTTGAGCACATTTTTTTATGCTAAATGCAGTACCTGTGAGGGTTTCTGGACAATATTTGTCATTGTTTTGTGTTGTTAATTGATTTCTAATAATGAATATATGCATACATTTGCATAAAGCAAGCATATTTGCCCACTCCCATGTTGATAAGAGTATTAAATGCTTGACAAATCTTTCTTTAAGGTACATTTTGAACAGATAAAAACATGTGAAATTAATTTGCTATTAATCAAGGACAATCATGCGATTAATCGCAATAAAATATTTGAATCTATTGGCAGCCTTAATAAATAATAATGAAGGCGGTGGGACATGAGGAGAGACCAGTGTGTATTTTATGCCTGAAAACTCTTGCAGCTGACAGTATGAGACCCAATAAATGGTTTTGGTAAGTGCATTGTCCAAAATGTTGGAACTATTCCTTTTAAATGTAGAATTTCTAAAAAGTGTAAGTTCTTAGACGCTTTATTTATAGATTTTCAGCGTACCGAACAAAAACAAACATGCATTGACAGTGTATTTTTTCAATCACGAGCGGCATCGCTGTAAATGTCAGAAGAAAAGAAGAGAGCAACTATCTGAAAAGAATCTGAGAGCAATACAAAGAGAGGAGAGGGAGAGATAAATAATGTCATAGAAAGGAACAAATCTTTGCGCAGCATAAACGAACAATAACAGAGCGAGATACCGATAGTGCTGAAGGAGAGAGGAAGTGCAAAGGCAAGAGAGGAGGGATGATAAGACGAGTGGAGGCACGAACGTAAGGGTTCACACTGAGACACTCGCTCGCACATCAGCGCAGTTGTCTTGGGTGACATTTATCAGTGCCACCTCGCCTTGTTGGGTATCTCCACATTGTCTTGGGAGAACTCCATCACCCCCTCTATCACCACACTCCTCCCTCTATCCCTTTACCCCTGCTCCCATCCATCCATCCGCCCATCCCGCCATTCAAACATCCATCCAGGCTTGGCCCGGAGTGACAGTGTCTGCAGATGAGTGAAGTGATGAGAGACAAAGGGAGAGGGCACGCTGTGAGAGATGGAGACAGAGAGATGAAGGAGGGATGCAAGGACACACTGATCGTGCTGCTGCATATTGATGTCGTGCAAAACACAAGCATAGTGTTACACGCACAACACACACACACACACACACATGGTGTATGCAAATTACCAGCAACACAACACAAGAAGGGGGGTTACTAAAAGGGAGCAGCTCATTAACCCAGCCGTTTTGGGACCGGATGGGTGAAATATTGAATTGCCAGTGTTTGTTTGTTGGTCGGGTTGAAAAAAAAAATAACCCAGAATGCAGCAGCCGTTGGGTGCAACTGATGAGGTCAGATTGCTCAGGGGCAGCTGTGAGCAAGGGTCAAATGATGGAACAAAGGTCAAAACAATCCTCTGTAGGTCATATGACATATCGAGGCTGAGGTTGCAGAGGGCGAAAACGCTTCTCTTCTCCAAATTAATGAAACATACTCACAGTCCTCCAGACAGGCAATCAGTGAGAGAGAGAAGGGAGAGAGAGGTCCTGTTTTTAGTTCAGATTCTCCTCTCTCATTTCCCAACTACTGTGCAGTAATCTGTGACAATCATTTTCATTAGCTGTTAATTTGTCTCTCTTTTGTCTGACATTTCATCGACTAAACAATTATGCAAATACAGACTTATGGATGATGAAAATAATTGTTAGTTGCAGGCCTAAACCAAAACACAAAGATATTCAAATCCTCTCATTCAAGAAGAATAGATAGAACCAGCACATGGAGCCTTTTTTGCTTAATTAGAATCCACCCTCTGGTGCTACTTGGACACATCTTCAGTGATGAACCCGGGGTCGTAGAGTGTTTTGGTTCTTTCAGGTCACCCGGGGGACCCAGCCAGGGGTGATCAACCCCCTCTATTTGTGTCTAAATGACGCTCGGCTCCACGGATCCCCCTTTCAGATCCACAGCCACCGTGAGGCCTTTCTAGCAGCCTCCAGAATGTTCTTGGTGACTCTTCTGCACTGCAGTCCTTTTACTCCAAGGAGTTTGAGAGTTCGCTGTACTGAATTAGCCAGCAAAGCCCCGGCGCCCAACTTCGACTGGCTCACAGTGGACTCTCCAGCCATTTCTCCAGCACTCTGTTACAAGATCTGCATTTTTAGCCCTTTTCATGGCGAGATAATGGCATCAGCGGTATCACCCTTCCCCTAACGCTATCGGGCAGTAACTGAGTATATGCTCCAAGGCACGGTTGGCATGCTGGAGTGATTACCATGCCCCAGGTTGGCAGGTTTGGAAGAACATCATAGTCTGATTTGGTTGGGGAACTCGATGCGCAATGGTTGGGCTCTCCAGAGCTCCATCGAGGTGATCTTGCAAGATTCCGCATGCTCCCATCTGGTCCAGGCGTCTGCTCCAGTTGCCGCTTCTCCTTTCTGCGGGCTTTGTCGTAGCCTGGTTTAGGAAAACTTCCCAGTCTTGGTTTCAGTGCTCCACCGCCACAGTGCCCACCAAGATGTAGCGTCGCAGCCGCATCTCCGCTCTGCCGACAGCTCCCTGTGCCTGCCACTTCCTTCCATTTTTTTTTTTTTACGAAGGACTCCTGCCGAAGCAACTGTACTATCAGAGTTGGTACATCATAATCTCCCTGGCTCGAGTGACTTTGAATTTTTCTGATAACCTGCTGATGGGGAGCTGAAACTTAGTGGAATGGCAGAGAAACTGACTGATGGTCTCCTTTACTGCCTCTCACTGTTGTCATTGGCACCTCATAGACTAGAAGGGGCCAAGTAGCCTTGGCAGGAATCCATGTTAGTACATCCAGGCTTTGAGTTTTCCTAAATCACTTGATTTATTGATTATCAAACTTGATTAATTGACTAATTGTTTCAGCACTAGTTAATGTGTTTCCTATAAGGAACTGAATGTGATTATGAGATGCTTTTCATAACAATCTTTATGTTATCCTGTGTGTGTGTGTGTTTTTGTCAGGCATGATGCTGGGAGGCGGTTGTGGTAGAGAGCTGGCTCACTGGATCATACACGGCCGCCCTGAAAAGGATATGTATGGTTACGACATCAGGTACATCAACGCACACTGAGACTGTATAAAAACCTGCACAGGTGAAACATAAAAAGTATTTGAGCAGTGGCCGCAATCACAGGAAGTTTCACAGGTGCGGCGCCACTCCACAAAGCAGAACACAGTTTCTGTTTTGGCATTTTATCAAAGGGCAGCAGGGACCAGAATAATGAAATTTTAATGAAGTCTGAACGATTGTGACTTTTAACGAGCGTTAATCTTTTTGAATTCCTCTCCCATCCCCGTCTCAGGCGCTTCCACAACTCGCTGACAGACAACGCGAGCTGGATCAGAGAGAGGAGCCACGAGTCATATGCTAAAAACTACTCCGTGGTGTTCCCCTTTGATGAGCCGCTGGCCAGCCGAAACATGAGGAAGGACCCTTTCCATCAGGTAGATGAGCGGGTTACAAAACTGTGTTTCTTGAGGAGGTCAAGGAAAAACAACCCTTTGCTGTGCGAGTTAGTCACACACTCCCTTTCAACTGTGGTTTGATGACTCACCACAGGTTTAATAGCAAAGAAATTCTTTATTTCCTCCTCTTAACATCTGACTATCCCTTTAGAAATGATAGAAAACCGGAAATACTAACATAACGGACAATGCGCACAATCATCCACAAAGGCTATATTTTTGTTATTTTGTCCATCCCTTATATATTGAATGAAGCCTATAATAATAAACTGTGTCTTTATTGAACAAGTAAAGTCTGATTAGTCAAATAAAAGCTCTCCTATCCTGAGATATTACGAAACCATATTCATATATACTTTCCCTTCGATCTGATAACCATTAAGCACAGCCTTGGCTCTATTCTAGCGCTTTCAGTTAGGTAAGCGGAGCTTTTACTTTCTATGAAAAAAAGAAAGTGTAGGCAGTGTTAGTATCTCTCAGGATTTAGACAGACGGACACCTTTTGGCTCGAACATAGCTGAGGGGAAACTTTCTAGACCTCGTATCGACGAGGTTTCCTAACATAGATGAAACCGGTTCACCTCTTTAAGTCACAGGAGCATCTCTCCTGCCGTCTAACCTGACCAGTCATCTTTTGATGACTCCTATATTTTTAGAGGTTGTGTGACTCACTCGTTTAGCCATTCATTCCACTCCTTTTTCTTTCTTTTTTTTTCTCCATGCATCCACCCACGGCCTTCACTCATATGTCTCTCATCTCCTCTCTTTTTGACATCCTCTTCTATTCATCCTACTATTCATACTTAATCTGTCTGTCTCTCTCTCTCTCTCTTCCTGCGGTTGCCGCTGTCTTTGTTCTTGTTCCAATCTGTATTTTATGCGAGAGAAAAAAAGAGGTGCCACCACAGTTTCTTCCCCTCTATTAACCTCCGTAACCGCAGCATCTGATTGGATAATTGAGACAGTAATGTGGCGAAATCAACAGATAAACAACGTCGCCGGCTGTGCAGGCTTCAACATCTATGTGTGCGCGAACGTGCGGAGTCGAAATTGAGTTCAGTTGCCGATGCTAAAAAATCAGATTTTAATGTAGAACAAACTTTCATGTCCGTCGTGGGATATTTTGCCAAGCTAGTGTTGAAAGTACTGGTGATGATGCAAGTGTTTGCAAAGATATCATCTGTCAAACTATGACCCCATCTCTCTCTCTCTCTCAGTACTCTCCGTATGTTTATCTTTCTGCCTCCCCCTCCCTCTCTCCTCGTGTCTTCTCCGCTCAAATCTGGATCCAAATAGCTGATTCAGGCTCAGCCAGACTGCAGTTAGCAGCGTAACTCATCCCCAGCAGCTACATTTATTAATGCGAGCCTCGCCAACTTGACTATAAATGATACACTTAGCTTCGGTAGCCCGGTCTCGGATGTCTTTCAGCTTCCTTTCTCTCCTCGGCTCGACACAAACTCTTAATGGGCCCCGCCACCATATTTTATGCATTAATGACCCACTTAGCCTTGCTTTCCTTTTCCAGACTTCATTTACCTTTAACTGTTGCAATTTCTACCCCCGCTCACGCATGCAGGCATTCTTTCAGAACAGATTACTGTCACACAAATTGCATTAGCGATGTTGTCAATGCATTTTGTAGATCATGCCTACTGCCTTCTTACAGCTTGTTTTATTTAGCCTCCCTGACACATTTCATGCATAATTAACCAGATTTCCTGAAGGGATTTTTTTTTTTTTTTTTTTTTTTAGGATGTTGTACAGAATGAGCAAAGACACGAAGGGATGGTAGCTTTTTTAAATGTTTTTCAGTTAGTAGCTTGTGTCCTTATAATGAATGTTTGAATTATGAATTGTGTTTTAGATTCTTTACTATCTTGATTTATTATTTTGATCACTAAAAAAGTGGAAAATTGAACGCGATAATAATGCATTAACACAAATTTGATTTAACGCCACTAATTTCTTTAATGCATTAATGCAATCGATCTTTCGGAGGTCGTAGCCGGCTGGAATCCATTGGTACCAATCATATCATACTTGCTCGTTGCGAAGGAGGTTAAATAATGCTCCAAACTTGAGCTAAATTTGACTCTTATGGTCATTTTCAAAGGGTTTCCCTTGACCTCTGACCTCAAGATATGTGAATGAAAATGGATTCTATGGGTACCCACGAGTCTCCCCTTTACGTACATGCCCACTTTATGATAATCCCATGCAGTTTTGGGCAAGTCATAGTCAAGTCAGCACACTGACACACTGACAGCTGTTGTTGCCTGTTGGGCTTGAGTTTGCCATGTTATGATTTGAGCATATTTTTTATGCTAAATGCAGTACCTGTGAGGGTTTCTGGACAATATTTGTCATTGTTTTGTGTTGTTAATTGGTTTCCAATAATATATGTACATTAATTTGCATAAAGCAAGCATATTTATCCAATCCCATGTTGATAAGAGTATTAAATACTTGAAAAAACTCCCTTTTAAAGTACATTTTGAACAGATAAAAAATGACAATCATGCAATTAATCGCGATAAACCATGAGCCTTACTTATAGCATAATGCAAATATCGCTGACAAGCTCTTACGTACGATGCATGTCAAAACACCCGCATATTTCTTTCTAAAGACCACACACTGGCAGCATACTGTATGTGCCGCTATCTGCATCAACTCGGTTTTCTCACATTCGCCCTCCCGATCAGCACATCCTGGTTCTGTTTATAGACCGCTTGTAATTTGTGGCTTCAGCCCTTAAATATTCATATAGCCTTTGACGTCCACTGAGTCATTACGATAGCACAAATTAAATCCTATCTAATGTAGAACATATAAGCTGTTCAAAGGCTCAATAGATTGTGTCAGCGTGCGATGTTATTTTCAGGCAGCTGTGGCAGATCCACTGTCCTGTTGTACCACACTGTACCATTAAGATTTAATTCCTTACTATTACAGCTTTCCCCAGCAGCACAAAAGACTAATTTGCATAGCGAGTGCAGGATCAGGCATTATCATGTTATGTTCGGTATAATTATGGCACCAGGTTTACAGTTTAGAGCACTGAATAGACAAAACAACTGCTCTCAGGTAGACAGACAGTAGGTCGAAGGAGATCACAGTCCCTGTGAGACTGGGTTCGTCCAACCCTCGGCTGCGAGCCCATTAGACCCCTGCTAATCACTCGTCGAGGGCCATCACCTAGCAACTAGCCTTCCTACTGTTGGAGAGCCTCGGATAAATGTAGGCAGGTGGCAGAGCGACAAAGAAATAAACACACAGAAAAAGTCGAATTATTAATTTTGAAATGAGCTTTTGCTCACGATACCGGCTCTCGTTTCTAATCACGACACCGTGTATTGTGGCTAAGAGGTACTTAAGGACTTTGATCCGCCAAAGGAAGCCGTGCCCGTGCAAATAATGAGACGGTCTACTTTTAGGAGGCAATGCGAGATTATTTCAGAGCACAAACAGGCCATCTCTGACACTGCTGCTCACACGTTTTCTCCACCTCGGTAGCACGGATGGTAAATATAGCTCGGTGTGGGAAGTTCTGGCAAGAGACAGCTAGTTGCCTGCTAGGAGGAGAGCATAGCAGAACATACCTACTGACTGTGGGCGACTGTCAATTTTAACAAGGAAGGTGGCGAGCGCTGAAATGTCTTATTTCAACACTGGTCAAGAAATCAAGAATTAACAAGTGTACTATATTTGCAACAGTTTGCGCTAAAAGAGTGTTTGACCATCACTGTAGGACAGCTGATTTGTTGCCCATCATGTTGTATTGTACTGGGTTTAAAGGTGCACTTCATCATCATCATCATCATTGTTTTTATATTAAAAATGGATGAAAATGACTCTGTGTAATGTGAAAGGGGTTTACTTGTAGTGATGAAACTACAAAGAATTTCTTTAGAGCTCCTCTCAGCTCTACAGAGCGTTTTAGAGTCTTCCAGTTCATTGTTTTGGATCAACTTTACTGTTTACTGTGTGGTTCAGCCACTCCGTTCTCATCAACCTTGTTTCTAGTTGCATCAGACCGCTGTTTTCAGCTCTGATAATCCCACTCTACCTGCCCAGCATCAAACGGCAGACAGACAAAGTTAATAGCTGGTGAACATAGTGCAGCATTTTGCAGCTAAAGATCATTTTCTCTGAAGATGGCGGGGACCAAAACAGAGATAAAAGGAGAGTGCATCACGACTCCAAATAAAGACAATGCTCTGTTTCTGCTTGATGTTTAAATACACAACTGTTTGTTTACAAGTTCCCCATAAAAACTTTATAATAGGGATGCACCATATGGATTTTTTTTCAGCCAATAATTTTCTATTTCTCATGGCCGACATCGATAAGATAACCAATAATTTCACATTTTTGTATTTTAAAAATAACTTCATAACCTTTAGTTTATGCACAACTGAGGGTAAGATGTAGTGAGCTAAGATGGATGATTTAAGTAAGGGATAATGTACAGCGAGCCGGTCATTGTTGTGAAATAAACTCCGACAGGGATCGCATTGCCCTGAAAATGACCCGCTAGCTGTACATTATCTCTTACTTAAATATTCCATTGTGTTGTCTCCCTCTGAAACTCTACCTAAGCCGAAACCTTAACTATCTTGTAAAAGTTTTGCAACTTGTGGGTTACCTTTGAGACACAACATGCTTGTTCTTCTTCTTCTCTGTGTAAATTGGCGGATTGCAAATCAACTTTAAAGGTGCATACACCTTCTGTATAGGAGTATGCAGATACTGCACTTGTTAAGTCAATGAAAGCAATCTGGCTTTGTATTATCAACCAATAACTTATCAGTTACGATTTCATTATTGGAATAATACATAATAATATAAATTTGTGGAGCCCAATATATATTGTGCATCCCTACTTTATAAGGTGGTAATAGTAGTGTTGTAGTTGGATTTTAAAGCTTGTTCTGCTGCCCCCAAGTGGCCACAAAAAATCAGATGGTTCTACTCAAAAACAGCAGTCAAAATGCCCTTGAGAGACTCCGCAGTTGTGGTCACTCTGGCAATTGATGTGTACAATTCTGTAGATATGAGAGCGAAGTTGCTGACTATGAGAATAAATTTATGACTACAATTTTGCGAGTATATGCTTTCGATTTAAAAAAAACAAAAAAAAAACCTGATTTCTCAACTTTGGCATATGTTTTTGTGCAATGATTCCAAAGTAATCGTTAAATAGTAAACACTCTCAGCTGCGTGTACTGATTTGACCATCTTTGTTTGTGCGTGGGATTGTTTGTCTTTAGGTGCTGACGGAGCAGGGCTGTGTGTTCCAGGAGAGACATGGCTGGGAACGACCTGGCTGGTTCAACAAAGACGGGCCTGCTCCTGTGAGACGCCACACACACACGCATACTATACACAAGCACATGCTCACTAATGATTTATTTACAACCACATATTGACAATAGGCACTTGGAAAGACATAAACAATTAAGATGCAAATTTTTCCACACTGCTTTTTCTGGATGGGGACTGTTGCAACAGATTGACTGCCAATAATTGGCGACACTGACACTGTAGCTGGCCCGATGCTTTGTCCTTCTCTGCACATGGAAACGGTGATGATTAATTAAGCCTCTAACTACGTGTTCATCTGTTTTATCGCAAAGCTTAAAAACTACGATTACTACGGGGCGTATGACGTTAAGAAGAACGTGAACTACAAATACAACGAATTGCTGGGCAAAGAGTACACCTTTGGCTTCCCTCCACATCATGACGTGGTAAGACACCAAGCGTAAACGTGTGTGCGTGAATATGTATGTTATTCAGTATAGGACAATGTTATTAAATTACATGCAACTTCCTGGTTTGTCAAACAACTTTGGGCCAAAAAAAAAAAAACTCAGGGTCTGCCAGATGAGTGTGAAGGCTCCCGTGAGGAAAGGGAACATGTGTCCTCATGGGAAATAACAATCATGGACAAACTGAGAGTGATGAGAGGACAGTCAGTGAGGTTTATGGTGCATGAAGTGCATACTAAACCAACGCAGCAGCTCAGAGGACAGATCACAATGGGAGAATTGCCAACCTTGACGTCAAAAAAACTCTTTAATTTCACAGTTGTGATGAATGTTCGCTTCAAGGATGTGGCTCCAGATATCTTAGAAATGTCACATTTGACAAAGCGAGGAAGAAGCTTTTATTTAACTTCAGGGTCTGTGTTAATTGGATGTGTGTGTGTTGTGTTTTTTTTTTTTTTTATTATTATTGCAGATTAAGAGTGAGTGCCTCTCGTGTAGACACGGTGTGGCAGTGTTTGACATGTCCTACTTTGGAAAGTTCTATCTCACTGGACCAGATGCCAAGAAGGCGGCTGATTGGCTGTTCACTGCTGATGTCAACAAGAAGCCAGGTCAGTCTGTACACACACACATACACATATACACACAGAGACAGATGGGAGAAAAGATTGACAGAATGAAGAGGGCAGATACATGGATAGGGAGACTAAACAAGATGCCAAAATGTGAGCAAAACAGTCCACTCTTCCACAAAATCTCAAATAGCACTAATACTAAAGGCCAGTATACTCTATAGTCGCTCAGAGGATTTACTGTAACTTTTCTTTTTGTACAATCAATAAACTGACGCGACAGGTGTGTAGATGTGAAAATGGGCAGAGCTCCATATGCTCCCAATATTTTTTTTATTTCCACTTTCCTCACCTTCCTACTTGATCCACCTCCCAGTGGTACCGCCACTTAAAGGGGAACTCCACATGAAAGTCACTTTACGAATCACAGGGAGCACTTAGCTTGTAAAAAGAGTTGTATAATTAAGTACACCCTCAAAGGGTCAACAGACTCATTTTATAAGAGGTGGTAACGGCTTTTGACTTATTTTCAGAATCTGTAACCCCACTTGATTAGGGTTTATAAAACTGACTAATATATTATGTTATGACCACGTGCCCAGACTTTTGGAATTCATGACATATGTGTGTAAATGTTGGTGATTTTACAATGTTTTTATGGTCAGTTAGGTATATTAATTTATCTATTTTATTTATTTATTTATTTTATTCATTTAATATAATAAAGAATATGTTTATTTGTTTTATTTACTTATTTTAATTTAATTTTAAGGTATTTATTTAGTATTTTTATTTTATTTAAATTTCTATAATTTCATTTATTTACTTCTTTTTTTAAATATTTGTCTTTCTTGGTTATTATTTCCAGTTGGGGGTTGTTCTAATGGGTTATTGCGCTTTTTCTTTCATTGTCATTCTTAAAATCGTGTTCTTTTCCACTATTGATTGTGGTGCCCTTTCTGTATTACACACGCATCAATACAAATGTTGAAACTAAAAAAAGTAAACAATGAGAATTTCAAAATTGATAAATTATAAAAAAGAATTAAAAAAAAATAGCAGAAAAAATGTTATTCCCCCCTGTCATGCAACACAGTTGGTACTAAATGGAAGTTTTAATCATATTAATTCTTCTTCCTTTGAGGCCAAAACTATTTCAAATGTAAATAATACATTTGGTGTCTGAATTAAACTGTTTTGATCCGTCTTAAAATAGCCATTTATTGAAGGAAAGAAGAACATCAACATAACAGGCGATTCCAAACTTTTGAACGTCAGTGTATATCAAAATGATCAATAATATCATCATCATCTAATCGCATTCATATGTGTCAAGGTTTCCTTGTTGTCAGAAAATGAAAAAAAAAACATGAATATGAATAGACATGCAAGCATAATTAAAAGGAATCTTGCACAAACTTACAATCAATAAGTCACGAAAGATACAATACAGCTATCAAACACTGATTTAAGTAATACGGTGGATGCCATCGGTTAAAAAGACACTAAGGGGCAACACCAGTCATTAAAAAGCTTATAAAACATGTCGCATGTTTATAACTGTTTGTATAAACCGACAAATTGGAATATCACAAGTAGTCTTTATATACAGTCATGGGTACATATAGATCCCATGGGGAATCAGAATAAATACCTAAGCTAAGGATAACAGGTGTCTTAGGCACATAAAAACAAATATATAGGCTATAATGATAGGATGTAA
Source organism: Sebastiscus albofasciatus (assembly GCA_916701655.1). NCBI lineage: Eukaryota > Metazoa > Chordata > Actinopteri > Perciformes > Sebastidae > Sebastiscus > Sebastiscus albofasciatus. Next base: position 26,736 of record CAKAOI010029432.1, read on the forward strand.
GATCCCTGCGAGGGACTGCTAGGGAATACTAGGGAAATCATGATACCCCGGCCTCTGCTGTATCAATTTTGACCATTACTATTTAGTTTGTCTCTTGTTAGACGGATTTAAAAAAAAAGGAAATGTAACGTTAAATTGCTGGAAGAAAGGTGGGAATACTACTTCCCCCCCTTAGCGTTTCCAAGTGGTATTATTGTTGGTGCCACTGTTGCAAATACAACCGGATCGTTTTCCGTTTTCTTCAGAGTCTATTAATTACTAACAACACAGGAGGACACTGCATTTTGTCTTCCACAGTCACTTCGGTTATTCCACCGTCCACCATTTCCACTACTTGGGGATAGCGACTGCCAAGAACTTACAATGACACTCTATGGTAATTGGGGATAGTTAATGATAGCTGCTGGGGACAACAAAAGAGCGATCGTCTTCCTGTTTTGGTCGCGCAGCGGTTGATGCGCTTCCTTTGTGCCAAGCCTTCATTTTCCTATGAAATCGTACCCGGTGGCAGACAGATTTTGCATAGTGAAAGCAAGGCTTATATATAGGGAACCAATCTAAACGCCAATGGTGTCATTATCCTATAGCCATTACACTTTGCGATCAACATTCACGTTATTATGACGAAGTTATAGCAAAAAAAAAAAAAACGTGTCTATTGCCACTTTAAGCTGCTGCACAGCTGCTGTTTATTTTCTGCAGCGTGTTTGATTGATTTCTTGTGCTAACCTCTACCACCACACCTACGAAGGTATTTTCTCCAAAGCTTTCTAGAAATCTTAAATGACACATCGTGTGACCTTGCTTGCTCAGTCTCTTTGTCTATCACTCTCACTTTTTGTGCTCCCAGTTCTCACTCGCAGTAATTACAGTGGTCACACTCGCTCCGAGAATACTTAACGTCTCAGCAGGCCGACCTATGCTCCGCTAACACACCCTTTTCTTTAATACCAGTGACAGAATAAAACTGTAACATCAATCATTTATTCAAATGAGAGACGGCTGAGGGATAGGGACATAGATATTAGCACGTCACTGCAGCCATTAGCTCCTTTAGCCAGCGGGTGACGGGAGCGTTATTATTTTGTCTCATTAGCAAAATGATTTGGATGATGTTCCCAGTCTGAATATGTTTGTTCAGTGATGTTCTCAGCTTTAATGGGGGTCCATATTTCAGTTGTTTCCTTGGTAACTATTTTACAAAAAGATGAAGTTCATATGTCGTCAGGGCGAGTATGTTTCCTGCAGGCGGAGATTTATATTTATTGCCCCTTAGAAGCAAGTTGTGAAAGAAGTGTAAGTACACTTGAGTTGATTAAAAATCATTCTATTCTTATTCACACACGGAGGCGGAAAAGCACACACACACATATATATACTGCACAGACACACACAAGCTTACGAATCGGCTACAAACACAAGATTGACCTCAAATCCAGGGTTCATTTTTTATTCTGAGATTTCTGTCGGCTTCGTTCCAAGAGACTGCACACTCTAAATTGGCCTACAAAGAATTAATTGTTTATTTGTGTGCGTGTGTTTCAGGCTCCACTGTGTATACCTGCATGCTGAATAAAAGAGGAGGGGCGGAGGCTGACCTGACAGTGAGCAGACTGGAGCCGGGTACTGCCAACCTGCCTCTGGCACCACAGTCCAACGGTGAGAAACAGAGAGAGTGTGTGTTGTTTTTAGTATTTTTCTGCTATACTGATATATCTATCGCTCCTTCTGTTATTCCAATCTTCTCTTTATCATTCCATCTCTGTCGTGTTTTGTCATTTTAACTGTCGTATTTTATCTCTTGCTGGATGTATCCCTCATTGTGTTGTATCTTATTTTGGATTTATCGTTCTTTTGCGCTGTTCTATTAATTGTTCTGTCTCCCAGTTTTCTATCAATGCTGTATATCTGCTTTATCCATCAATATATTCTTCTACCTATCATTCTATCATTCTGTTGTATTTTGATGTAGCTATCAATTTATGTGCCATCTTATTTGTCACTCTGCTTAAAGCTGATATAGGTAGAATTTGAGCAAATACGATTTAAAAAAAAAAAGTTATTTTTATAAAACTGTTACTATATCCTGACAGTAGTGCATGAGAAAAAAAAATCATGTGCCTCTGTGTCCTCCGGTGCTCCTAATGGCATCTGCAAGATTTCACAGACCGGAGGGAAACAACCAATCAGAGCCGAGCTGGAGCCTTGCTGTCTCTGAGCAGCTGTCAATAACTCGTGAACTCCTATCAAACTCACACTAGGCAGCACTGATCAAATATGAATCAATATTCTGTTACTGTGATGTCAATTCCTCGCCTCAAATGTTTGTGACCTGGCAGCCATGTTGAGATCAGTTGAGGAAAGACCAAACACTGCCCATCAGCCGGAGCAAACTCTCATTTTACAGCTAAACAGTGCACTACAAGATGTTTCTGAAAACATTTGAGGAGAGAAATAGGCTTTACAGTAACAGAATATTGATTCATATTTGATCGGTGCTGCCTAGTTTGATCGTTTCATCGGAGTTCGGGAGTGATTGACAGCTGCCTCCGTTGAATCAACAGCCAATAGGAACGCTCTCTCTTTGAAATGACCTGTGATTGGCCAAAGTCTCCCGTCACAGGCTAGATTTTTTAAAGCCTGAAAACAGAGCCATGAGGAGGTGTAGAAGTCACTTGAATTACAATATGCTGAAATGTTATTATGGGATTTTTGCCCAATGATGCCAAAAACATTCTGCCTACTGCAGGTTTTAGTTTTCTGCCAGTTGTTGTATTTGTCTGATGTTTCATCCGTCATTGTTTATTTCTTTCCTTTCCTGCCTTTCCTCCAGGCGATGCGTACTACCTGGCAATTGGAGGCGGCGTAGCAGAACACAACTGGAACCACATTAGAACGGTTCTTCAGGACCAAGGCTTCCACTGCCAGCTGACGGACCACTCTGAGGACATGGGGATGATCAGCATCCAGGGACCCAAGAGGTGAGGAAGGAAAAGAACAAGGAGGGAGGGAGGGAAGGAGGGAAGAGGGCTACGAATGAACGGGTACATTGTCATGATTTATAAATCCAGGTGAGAAAAAGGACAAAAAGAGTGAGTGAGGGCCAAGAGCGGCGGAGAGGAGAGGAAAGGAAAAAAAAGACGAAGGTAACCGGTCTAAAAACAGGTTATGATTCACATCCTGAACACAAGAGGTGGGGGAAACTGAAAAGGCGACGATCGATAAGAGGAGAGCAGGTTAAGTGCCTATTCTCGAGACGTGGCCATAGGCATGAGAGGTGAGAGAGTGCAAGGACGGCAGCTGATTGAAAACAGGAGACGGAAGCAGGGAGGTTAGAGGATTTAATGTGGCTGTTTGGTGATGCTGTGAACCCTGCAAAGTAAATTAAAATCTATTTTTCACCTGAATGAGTGATAATGATGCAGATTACTCAGAGCAGTTGCACCTCCCTGTCTCAACAACAGTTTACACCTCGATTTAGAGGTCCATGAGCATGACCTGTCACTATCTAAAATGAATCATAAACTCGAACTAAAACCTTAAACTTGGCATTCTTTCTAATAGCCAGCAGGGGGTGACTCCTCTGGTTGCAAAAAGAAGTGAAAAGAAGAGAAAATGAGCCTACTTCTCACTTAATTTATTACCTCAGTAAACATTTTAAACGTGAGTTTATGGTCTCAATCGCTAGTTTCAAGTCTTCATTTAGTAAATTATGGTCCCGTTTAGAGTCAAATGGACAATATAGCAGGGTATGCTTTAAGGCGTGGCTACCTGTATGTTTGACAGGTCACTACCACGGCGTTGTCCGCGTTTTCGTCTTAGAACTTTAACCCTTTCACAGTGTGTTAATGAAAGTTAATTATAGCATGTTGGTTGCCTAAAAATGTCATTCAGCTCCACCCTCTCGTGTCTCTTCTGGTTGCAAAAAAAAACCAAGATGGCGATGGCCAAAATGCCAAACTCAAGGCTTCAAAACAGCAGTCCAATTAACCAATGGGTGACGTCATAGTGACTACGTCCACTTCTTATATACAGTCTTTAATAGAGGAAAGAGCAACTGGATTCAAGCAGTTTGGACCTGAATGCCACGTGATTCTAAATTAATCGAATGGTTTTGGGTTTGGTTATTTTGTAGCAATGCTAGCGGGGTGGCTCTGTGACAATATCTGTCTGTCAGTCGGTCTAACACTTGGGCCCAGAGTGAAATATTTCAACAACTATGGGATGGACATTTTTTGTACAGATGTCCACGGTCCCCAAAGGATGAATTTTAACAACTTTGGTGCTTAACTTGCCCTTCATTTGTCCAGTACTTTGGTTTATGACCTGTAAAACTAATGACATTCCCATCCGGTTCAGCTGTATTTATGTATTTTTATTATAACTTAACATTTCTGTAATAACTGTAGAATCACCATAGGATTAATACAGGTTGTTCTAGGACAAGTGGTGATAACATTGGAGGCCTCTCAACCGTAAACTCTGCTCTTCTCCGTCTCAAAGCTCAACATGATACTAGTAATGAAAGGTAATCCTATAGAGTCATATCTCTTCACCTGCGGCGTCTGCCATGACTCCCCTGTGTAAACACCGCAGCGATGACCTTCACAGACTAAATGTCAGAAACTCTGTTTCGCAGATATACAGAATTTATATTCGGTCTTGTGAAATAATATAACTTGCAGATTTCAGATCCCTGAAGGGGGAGGACCAGGGATTAAGTTGTGATTGTGCTTTTCTCCCTTTAACTCCAGTTTTGTGGGGGATTTTTAAGAAAACCTAAACTGAACATGGCATGGTCTTCATCTCGGGATGAGACATCATGTACCGTACAGGGGGAAACTACACATTCGGACATGGGATGTAGTCCAAGCTTGTCACTTTCTTCTCGCTTCCTACAGTTTTCCTTTTGTTCTTCACTCAAAGAGCAAGCCGTGCCACCTTTTTACCTCTTCCCAATCTCATTCTCTGAACTCCTCATCTATCTCTTCTTCCCCTCTCACCTCCTCCCCCCCCCCACCTCGCCACCCCGCGTCTTTGTTCTTCCCTCTCACCAGCAGCGGGGTTAGGCCACTCTGTTCTATGTGTGGGCTGTGTGTCGATTTCTTCTCCTTGAGGCTTTTTCTCATCCTCTGTTCTCCCAAGTTTCTTTTCTCTCAGCCTTCATGTCTCTGTAGATCTTATCCAGCTCTTTCTCACTCTCTCCTCCCGCGGTCCTGCCTTTTTTTTTGCCGGATCGCCTGTTCTCTTCCCCTTTTTCCGACTTTTCTGTCCCTCTTGCCTTTTATTGCTTACGTCAAACCAGAAATCAGTGCGTCACTAGCAGCAGTAGCCCAATTTATACATATTATATATGTGTGAGTGTGTGTGTGTTTTATTACAGATACACACAGGCATAAAAGGATGTTGATTATGGAGCTCATTGAGTTTTCCTGAGCATCCACTCAGCTCCTTGTGAGTGTTTGTTTTCTGCATCAGTGGATGTTTCGTCGTTTGTGTGTCAATAATATCAACAAGATTAGCATCTGTATCGCCTCTCTCCGCACTGTACCGTAGTGATTCTCAGCTATTGTTTCTGCCACGTATGAGGAGTTTGCAGAAAATCGACCCGTTTTTTTGTTTTCTTACGATGCAAATTGATCTCTTTAAAGTTTCGAGGAGATGGAAAATTACCAGCATTTATGGAAAAGATGTCTCATTCGAATTCACCCGAGAGAGGGAGGTGGCGGGAGGCGGGGAGGCGGGTGGGGAGTGGGGGGGGGGGTGAATGGGGTGGGTCTCTAGACTTTGCAGCTTTTCGCTCGCACAGCTTGGCAGCACGTTCCAAAAAGGATGACACCGCGTGCTCGGTGATCGTTTGCTTTGTAATTATGAGCTTTATTTATAATTTATGAAATTATGTGATATCCTGCAAGAAAGCTCTGCATCTGTGTGTGTGTGTGTGCTCTGAGCCACAGCTGAGAGCCACAGTTAAGTGGCACGACAGAGAAACAAATTGGTGGTTGCAAGACTCGCTCACCCCACACACACACACACAAATACACACTCACTGATTATATATAGCTAATTGGCCTTGCTCTTGGTCTTGGGAGTTCAGTGAGCAAAGCGTTGCTTAAGGGAGGACAGCCCGAAGAAAATATTAGCCTGTGCATCACACAAGCACACTCATGCATATATGCAAGAAATGTTTTTTTTATCACATATGACCAAACCCGTCGCATACACATATTTCTACATCCAGCTGTGACCTGCATCGATTTGCTTTTCAGAAGAAAAAAAGAAAAAGGACACCCACATAAGATGCACACAAACGTAACCTGAACCCCTTCCCCAAATATCTTCAACCCCTGGCTTCCCGCCACACTGTTGCAAAAATATCTCTCAGAAAAGGCCTCTACCGGCCCACTCACAAACACACAAGTAGCAAAGTAAGCTAAACTTAGTCCCTTTTTTTTTTTTCTGTTGACTCATCTTTATGTAATATTGATTTTTTTAGTGTGTATGTGTGTGTTTGTGGGAGAAGGAGAGATGTTTCTACAGCAATATAACAAGTCGTTTTGTAGTAATGTTTTTACGTGAAATATTTCAGATTTTAATCAAATAAAAATCTGATAATTTGAGTATTAAAAAGCATACAGGTTAAGTAGCTTTCACAACACCAGTTGCACAGGTGAAAAAAAATCTAATGACCGACCGCCGCTGTTTTCTGTGTTTTCTCTTTGTGTGCAGTCGAGAGGTGCTTCAAGAGGTGTTGGACACAGACCTGAGCAACGAAGCTTTCCCCTTCTCTTCCCACAAAGTTGTCAACGCAGTGGGGCATCAGGTGAGAACAGACACACACACACACACACACACACACACACTCGGTGCCTCAACTCATTTCTACAGTAATTGGATGTGGTACATTTGTCAGCTTCAAAATAACCCTGTCAGTGCTTGTTAAATTGAAAATATAGTAAACTGAATAATACTTCTATGCAAATCACATGCTGTTGAATGACACTGGTTTATTATTTCAAAGGTGTGTGTATGTGTGTGTGTGTGTGACAGATGGCATATCTCAAGGCGTCCTTGTGACTTACTTAGATATCAAGTCTGTCCACACCTTTTGTTTTTCTCTACCTCTTTCCGCTTTCTATCTCTTTCTGCTTCTCCCCCATGAGGTCTAACAACTCAAAACTCCAAAAAGTTGTTGTTTATAAGCACTGGCAAATCATATATGTATACTAAGCTTCAGTTTTCAAACCAAAAGGCTGTGAGGTAATGGAGCCTCAGCCTCTCAGTTTGACCTCCACACTGTTCCTGGCCTCGGATCAAGAGGAGCATGTTGTACCGGCTCATGCGGCGACACATATGTCCACGCGCTCTCTCTCTCTGTCTTAGTTGCTCTTGCATGAATTATGCAACGCTCCGGTGATTGCAGTCAGCATCTCCTCACAGCTCCTGCAGAAGTGTTGTGTGCATGTGTGTGTGTGTATGTGTTTGTTGCTTGTGCTGTGTTCCAGCTGGTTGCTGGCCTCGTCTGGGTGACATTTTAATGGCTGCACTGCTGTGAGAGCAGAGCTCTCTCTCTCTGCCCTCTGCTCCCCTCGTAGCTCATTAGACTCTCACACTCTCTCTCCCCCAACTCGCTAGTTGAATGCGAGTGTGCATGCATGCCTGTTAGGTCATGAATTCATGTTTATATGCAATTTTTTGTTTCTCGTGTCTGTGCTCCGCGTGTCCGTGTTCGACGTCTGTCTGGTAAATGTATGAGTGACAGCGGGCATAAGGCATGCATGTGTTTTCTGTGTGTTGGAGTTTGTCGCGTGTTGTTGTGAATAAGCGCAGGGCCTACATGTACTGTCCTCCCCTGAGTTTCGTGGCGTACATATGGGGCTCAGGGTGATCCCTGGCCGGCCAGATGGCCTGGCTGTCACAGCACCCACTGGGGGAACTGTTGGAGAGAGTTCTCTCTCCTCTTTTTTCACTCCCTTCCACATTTTCTCACTCGTTTCCTTTCCTTTTATTTCCCCTTTAGCTTTCTCTCTTCTTTCACATTATAATTTTGCATCCTTACCATTCTGGTATTTGTCGATTTGGGTGTTATTCTCATGGTGTTTTGTTATCGTGACTATAATGACCTGACTGATACTGGAAAAAGTCAACAGAAATCATCTCAGACCATTGTCTTTAAGAAATGAATAAGTAGTCCCATGGAAATCCATGTAGCTGTTGCAAACTGCATAGCATGGCGGACCCACTTCTTGTCATCTTGCTGTCTAGTCTGACATATTAATGTGCACACACCAGTTTCTTTACATTAGAGTAAGGCTGTATCCTGCCTTTTGATTTATTTATGTGCACCCTAGTGATGTAGGAGAAAACATCTCCAGGGTGCACACAGAGACCCGTAAGCCCACAGAGACTACACAGGTAGTTTGTGTCTGCAAGTTTCAGGATTTGCAAAAAACAAAATGACAAAAAATACTCACTTTTAAGACTTCTCAATTGTGGCAAAAATCCTAATCACGATTATTTTGGTCAATATAGAGATCATGATTATTTAACACGATTACTCATCTACTTTGGAAACATCATGCATTTAGAAAGAACATTTTGTGAATGCATCAATCTGGTGCACTTTGAGAGGAAAATGAAGAGGCTGGATCCATGAAGAATGAGGGGTGCTTTCAAGCGCCACCTTCACCCCGGGCCTTTGGAAGCCGACCTAGAGCCGGAACGCGGCGCACCACTATGGAAGAAATGTGCCAAGCCAGCGCTGGGGAGAGTTCCTACGAGGGTATCCTCCCACACCGAGTGGCTGTCCCTGACCTGCCGAACGGGGCGGTGCGCAAGAGACAAAACAAGCGCATCATTGCAAAACGGAATGCGGCATAATAATTGTTTTATGTTAATTATCTTGTTTTCATAATCGTTGGAAGTCAAAATCATAGTTGAACTTTTAAAAATTTGATATTCACCGATTGCCACTATGAGATAGACAGATTCCACTTGTGTGTTATTGTTCCACAGCTGCTGTGCAGTGCCGTCCAGCAGCTACAGAGATTTCTGTGTTTACTTGCAGTTTTGAAAGACACGTTTTTGAGATGATATCTATTAAATTGAGTTTTTCTTCGAGCTCTGCCCCATTCAACACCGTTCTTGCTGCATTTTCCAAAATCTCCACAATGGAAGTGTTGAGTAAAATGTTTTCATGCCCAATATTTACAATGGATGAACTTATGAGAATAACACCAAGGTCGATAAATACTTTCCCTTTTTCCTTTTGATTCGTAGCGTCTCCTCTCCTATACACCTTCAGTACAGTATGCCTCACTTTTCTTGTTCGTCATCTTGTACATGTCAACCTCCTTCTGCCTCTCAAGGCCCCCGTCTCTTCCTGCTTCCCTGCACTGTTTCTCCAGTCTGTCAATCTCTTCCAGGCCTCAAAGCATTTTAGACTCTCATTTCTAAAGGGAGATTACAGTTTCACTATTTCCCTTCTTTGTGCACCTTATCTTATCCTTGCATCTATTCTATTCCGATGCTTTTCTGCTGTTTCCTTCCTTCTCTCTCTCTTCAACAGCAGCACACGGAAAACTGCTGTCGGTATTAAAATGCATGACAAATAGATCCGGTCCTTAAAGGTGAAGTGTGTTTGTGTTTGTGACTGAGCACAAGCAGAGGCACGGCAGCTTGGTCCTCTCCATGCCTCCCTCCATCTCTCTAAAGCCTCCGCTCTCTCTCGTCCAGGTGCGAGCTATGCGTCTGTCATTTGTTGGAGAGCTCGGCTGGGAGCTGCACATTCCCAAAGACGCTTGCCTTCCGGTCTACCATGCTGTCATGGCTGCTGGCGCGAAGCACGGCATCATCAACTCCGGCTACAGAGCCATCGACTCGCTCAGCATAGAGAAAGGTAACTTTTGATTAGAGGTCATAACACGGAAATACAAATCCAGCTTTCTCTTGGTGCCTCTCATAGCTAAATGCTCTTTCTTTTCCCCTTGTTTATCTATCAGGGTACAGACATTGGCACGCTGACCTTCGCCCAGACGACACGCCCTTGGAGTCGGGGCTAGGTTTCACCTGCAAACTGAAGAGCTCGATCCCGTTCCAGGGCCGTGATAGGCTGGAGAAACAGAAGGAGGAGGGGCTGAGGAGGCGCATCGTCTGCTTCACCATCGATGAGTACGTAAAGCCTGAGATTATGAGCTAGTTAGAAAGAAAGAAATGAAATTGTCCTTACAACAATAGATAATTTGAACATTGTAGTACATTTTAGAAGACACAAAAAGAACATTAAAATGAAGCTTCCTGTTGTGAAGCCACTTAGACATCTTTCATGAATAGATTCCTAACCTAAACCTAATAATAAATAATAAAAACCTTAATATTGATGTGTTTACCAAATGTGCAGTGTGTAAATACTGATTTTATAAAGACCATGTGCAGCCACACATGGTGTAACAGGACGGAGAAGCATTTTAATGGATTATTATTGAAATTCCCTGCTGTGTTTTTTTCTTTTTAGACATTTCACATGCTCGATTTCTTTAGTAAATACAGGCCCAAACTGAAACTTTGAAATCATTTTCTGTCTTTCTCCATTAGATTTGTGTCCGGAAAACATATAAAACATTCAAAATATTTCACTTAGTTTAGATTCTACGATGCAATTACACCAACTCTTGGTTTGCTTATTATTACTCTTTAATCTTCAGATGGAGGATTTACACCCTCGAATGAGCCGAGGAAAAGTCTACAGCTATTTGCTATCATATAAAACATTGCTTTCTCTAAGAGAAAGAGATGTTATCAAAGTGGGCATATTCTGTTTGGTCCTGACGGTCATGATTAGTGTGAATGTGTGTAGTTGTGCATGGGTCTGTGTATATACGAGTGAATCTTGTGTGTGCAGGAGGGAGTCGGTCTGCCAACAGACATTCTGCACATGTTGCTGTGCACATGAACAGATTTCATTAAATATGCTCTGGGTTTTATAGTAAAAACTTGAATTAAATTAGTTCATTTTTGTGAGTGTGCGAAAGGGAACTGGGCATGTGTGGTGTTTGTTTGAATGTAGTTAAACCCTCACTTCTCTCTCCCTTCTCTCTGTCTCTCTCTCTACCAGGAAAATACCGATGTTCGGTCTGGAGGCCATTTTCCGTAACGGCACTCCTGTTGGTCACCTACGGCGTTCTGACTATGGCTTCTTTATCGACAAAACGATTGGATATGGATATATCCGCAACCCTGATGGAGGAGTGGTAATGGCCTTAAACACACAATATTTATATTTATATATATATATATATATATATATATATAACCCTATCATTACCCTCTTTCCCTATCATTACCCTCTTTTATTCCGTGTTTTATATGTTAATACTTTTTTTACAAAATCATTTTGTCATTTTGTCTCTATTCTGCCCTCTGTTTTGCCAGAGTTGTGAGATAATCCCACTTGTCTACATGTTTCCCAGGCACAGAGTAGAAATGTGCATTAAAATCTAGACAACAAAACGGATTGCTCCACTAACATTAACAAAATATGTTTTTAAGGGCGGGTTCCATTTCTTTCAAATAGGAATGCCCACTCAGCCGTTGCGAAAAGCCGTTACGCAGGTTACCAAAGTAAGCGAATCGAAGATAATCAGTAAGGTTATGAACAATGTGAACGCGAGTCAAAGTCAGCTGTGCTAAGTATGGAACTAACTGAAAGGGTTAGTTTGAATTTTTTGAAGTGGGGTTGTATGTATACTCGCTCTCTAAAATTGCTGCTTTTTTTGTGAATGTAGTCTGTCAGCAACTCCTGTGTTCCGCGAGGTAAAATGAGGATTTTTTTTGAATGGAGTCTGGTCTGGTGGCATTGAAGACAGCGATATAACGGCTTCAGTTCCCCGTCAGAAAGGGCTGTCTGATGGCGAGGTGAAGTGGCGGTAAACGGGAGAAAAACGAATTTTAGCAACCTAAAAAACTCAGTGTACGCTATATTTTGAATATTTTCACTGCTTTACCTCGCCATCAAGCAGCCCTTTCCAACAGGGAACTGAAGCTGTTATATCGCTGTCTTCAATGCTACCAGACCAGACTCCATTTAAAAAAAAATTATAATTTTATCCTCATTTTACCTTGTGGAACACGGGAGTTGCTGGTCTACCATAGCATCAACCAGTTTGTTTGTGTTATTGTGTGACTTTCGGATCCGAACTAACGTGGCGTCTACACAGTAGTACATTGCTGAACTTCTGTGCCGATACTCCTGTCTGCTTCTTCAAACCGGGAGCATGCCGACCGTCATCTAAGTTACTGTATGTAACATTAATACACTGACTATAAGGATGAATATATACTGTACATGTAGCAGCAGCATCATGCAGAAACCTATGTCCGGTCACGTGGGAAAAAGTTTACAAAAGGGCTCGGGAAAATAGCAATTTGATGCTAAAAACCTCAAAAACCTCAAAAAGAATTAACAAAAATAATGGACCCGCACTTTAAATGTTTTTTTTTTATGATTTGAGGACTCAATAATAGACGAGTTTCATATTTTACATCTGCTTGGGTAAACCATCTTTCATTTTCCTAATGCCTAGAATGAAACCAGAAAAACTATAAACTGTATTTATTTGTGTAGTTGTGTTTTTTCACACAGCACTATAATGTGAGCCAGCAGGTGCATCAGTCTCAGTCTTTTCTTTTTTTTTTTTTAGATATTATCAATCATTGCCTCAGGCTGTCGGTCAGGTCCCACCACTCACTTTGCACTGAATAATACCTTTTTATTGGCCAGCATACAGGTTTTTCTTTGTGTGTTTCTCTCTCGATAATAATACAGACGCGCACAGAATAACAGATGGAACATCAAACAGGAGGATGGAAGCAGCAGGAGAGACACAAAAAGTTATTGGTTGAAGTAGCGTTGCTCAAAGGCAAAGAGCTTTTTCTCTTTAATTCAGAAGAAAATAGAACAATCTTTCTGTGATTTGTCAGAGTATTGAGATCCATATCTATGAGTGTGTGCTCGGTAGACACACACACACACACACACACACACACACACTCTGCGTGCACCTGTGTGTGATAGCATGTGTGCCCTTGTGTTTGTGTGCGCTCATTTGTTTAATATCCATCCCCGAGTCGTGACTGGCAAAACAAAACAAAGCGGATTGACCCCTTGGCTTTGTCGAAGCACTTCGGTTTGGAAAATGCACTCACTCAAATGTGTACACTCTCACACACACACACACACATACAGGTCTGAGGGATCTAGTCTCCTGTCACTCAGTATTACAGAGCACATCCTCTACAATCACATCACTGGCTTCAACAGAAGTGTGTGTGTGTGAAGTGGCTTCTCCTTTAAACGTATAGAGAGCAATACAAGTCTATACACTTGATCGCTCTGTTTCCTTCCTTTTTGCTCCTTTTTCAGTTCACCATTTCACTGCTCTGTGGTGTAGCGGTAACGAAGGAAGTGGGCCAATCATTAAAACGTATCTCCCCAATTTAGAGAACTGCACACGCATCAGCGGTTTGACATGTGAATGTACTCACTGAAAAATAGTTATAGGCTTGTGTGCACTACACCATCAAATAATGTTGGGCAAGATGGTAAATGGAGTAAATTCATTCGAGTCACAGTGAAACAGCAGTTATAACTTCAAGTGGGATATGTGGAGTCTGATTGTATAGAAGTCTATGAGAAAATGACCTTACTTCTCACTTGATTTATTTCCTCAGTAAACATTGTGAACATGAGTTTATGGTCTCAATCGCTAGTTTCAAGTCTTCTTCAATACAGCTTGATGTTCATTTAGTAAATTGTGGACCCATTTAGAGTCAAATAGACCATAAAGCAGGGTATGCTTTAGGGCGTGGCTACCTTGTGATTGACAGGTCGCTGCTACGCCGTCGTCCAGTCTGGGTGTTGTCCACAACTTTAACCCTTTCACAGTGTGTTTCCAGGTCATGAAAGTTATTGGAACATTTTTGGCCGCCTAAAACCGTCTTATTCAGTGTTTGGTTGTACTTAGCACCACCTTCTCGTTACACCCTCGACGGACAAAATACCAAAACCGTGGTCCACAAACCAATGGAGGTGTCCACGGTGACTGTCCACTTCTTTTATACAGTCCATTGTTGTCAGATGAGGAAGAGGACGAGGTAAATTGAATATATTAGACCTCAAACACATTCTTTGGAAATGCAAACACAGTTTTTGAAGAGTGATAATCAAACACACACAATTCCTTTTATGATAGCGATATCATAAGAGGAGTCTGATCGCTATAGCCACAAACAATCAAGTATATGATGAAGTTCAAGATGAGTCATCAAAATTATTGTAATTATTTACAGGAAGAGAAAAGAGAGGTATTTTGATATGAAATATTTGGCCTTTATCAAGAGATAACTGAACATTTAACACAGCCACATGGGATTAGTTACTTGGAAAATATTGTTTTTTCATGTCACTAGCCATGTTTCCATTCACATCTTGATTTGCATTTTTAAGTATTGCTTTAAAAAACCTGTATGGAAACAGCTAAATTCGATAAAACTTCCTCTATTGCGAAAAAAAAGTTTTACGCTCGCTTGAGTTTTGTTGCTTTTATCGGAAAAGAGTTGATGTGCTAAATGGGTTACGGAAAAAAAATGCCTCGGCTGAATAAATTCTGGCGTGGAGAACATTTAACTCGCATGACTGATCAGCTGTTTCTGCTGCTGGCATTTTCTCAGATAATTCCATAAAGTGCAAAAGCTTGTCTTCGTCTCCGGACAGCATGAAACATGGTTAATACCAGCTGACATGAAAGAACAATTCAAACTTACCCAATTGAAACAAATTCCAGAAGCAAGTCTTCTCCATTGTTCTCTCCTAGATGGTTAGAAGACCAAGGCAACTTGTTTTGTTTCCGGTTTGCAACCTCTACTTCTTCTTCTTCTTCTTCTATTACAGCCATGCAAGCCTATAGCGTTTCTTTTTTTTGCGACATTTCAAAAGTTTGCTTAAAATTCGCTTAATAATTGAATTGAAACACGACTAATGTGTCTTTAAGCCCCGTTAATGATAAAATAAAACGTAAACTATTAACTCTGTTAAAAGCATTTAATGTGTTTTTAGAAAGTTGGTGAAGATACCAGTGCTAAGTGTGAATTGCATTATCCTTAACAAGTGTCTGAGCCTTTTTAAATCATGACACACCTACCTGGAAATCACATTTGACATAAACGTCGTGCCATAGACGCTGTTTAATGAATTGAAACTGGCACACTGATATTTCATTGTGTTGTAATAGGAACACCTGACTAAAACTAAAGTCATCTTTGTCCTTGAACACGGTTGTTGGTTGGATAGAGCCTTTGATCACGATAAATGTTCCCTCTACTTCCTTCAACGTGGCAGTAGTAAACACTAAGTGGTGATGAGAGGAGCTCTGTGTTACGTGTGTGTGAATGAAACAGGGAAAGAGTGACAGATCAGTGGCAGAGCTGCAGGGAGGGGGAAAAGGGAAGTCAGTCAGTGAAAATTAGCTCTCTGGGTTACGAGGGAGCTGACATTGACTCATGAGTGAATGGATTGCTTTCAGCGTTTCATAACTCCTGCGCCGCTCTCTCCTGTCAAGACACGAGCGCCGTGAAATCGTCCGCTCCGGAGCGCTCCGTCAGCTATTTTCACAAAGGGTGTGGATTAATTGGTCATCTCATTTTCACTCTCTGTTTTAATCTCCGTCGTCTCCTCATCTCCTAAAAATGTAAATCCCCTCCCCCTCTCCCCCTCCTCTCCTTTTCATCCTCTGATCTCTCTCTTCCTTTTCTATATCAGGTGAGTGCCGATTTCATAAAGAGCGGCGAGTTTACCCTGGAGAGGATGGGAGAGACGTACAAGGCCAAGGCCCACCTCAAATCTCCATTTGACCCTGAGAATAAACGCGTCAGGGGCATCTATGCTTGAGAAGGACCACGCACGGGAAGACTGAAGAAAAACACACTCTGGCTGGAGAATGAGGCTGAGAGAGGTGCAGATACAGTACATAGGTGCAGCTGTTTAACTCGTAACCTCTCTGTCATATACCATGCATCTTAAATGTGATATTTTGTAAAGATTATTAACTGTGATTTGATGGATCTGGAAGAGGGGGTGAGGTACAACTTTTCTAAACGGTAAAAGAGGTACTGATTTAAATCTGGTATGAATGTTTTTGTTGTTAAGCTCTGGGTCTGAGAGTAATACTGTTCTCTTGTGATTACAATGAAGACAAGTTCAAGAGGTAAACCTAAGAGGTTTTATCTGAACACCTGGGGTAAACTGAAAAAGATCCATTCATGATCCAGCTAACTTTGAATAAGCCGGCGCCTTTCCTGGATCGATTTTAAAGGGATAGTTTGGGTGTTTTGAAGTGGGGTTGTATGAGGTACTTATCCATAGTCAGTGTATTACCTACAGTAGATGAATGTTGTCTAAATATAGCACACACTTAAATGGATATCAGTTTTTTAGGTGGCTGAAATAAGTTTTTCTGCCGTCCCCGTCCTTATTGCTTTGCCCCGGTGTCGGTGCTCCTGTCTGTTTCTCAATGCCGGGGACACGCCAACCCTCATCGACTGGCAAAGTGACGCCATCTACTTCAAAACACCTGATCTACCCTTTAAGTACTCAAAGAACAGCACATGATCAATCTTTAGTTTTAGAAATAGAAAACTAAACTTGACAATCTTTGCTCTTTTTTAATACAATCAATAGTCAATTCAATATGTGTAAGCCATAAAACGACGCAGATAACCCCTACGAAGAGTCTTAAAGGAACAGTGTGTAACACTTAGGAGGATCTATTGGAAGAAATGGAATATAATATTAATAAGTATGTTTTCTTTAGTGTATAATCTATATTTTGCTACCTTAGAATGAGCCGTTTATGTCTACATATGGAGCGGGTTTTCTCCACGGGGTCCACCATGTTGCACCGCTGTGTTTCTACAGTAGCCCAGAACGGACGAACCAAACTCTGTTAACTTTTACTGCTTGGGCCGATAAGTCGATAACATTACTCACTCCTGTCACCACTGCTCTCTCTCTCTTGCTTCACCACTCACTTCCCTCCTACACACACACGCTTTAAGCACTCTGCTCTTACAACAACTGGCTCTAAAGAGGGCCATTCGCATTTTCACGTCGGCTACCGTAGCAATCCTACACCCTTGGCACACGGTAGAAGTTGTAATATGCAACCTCACCGCTAGATACCGCCAGATCCTACACACTGTTCCTTTAAGTCTAAAAACAAACGGTTACAGGTGTGTGTGTGAGTGTGTGTGGGTGTGTAAAGTAAATACAGTAAATTCTCAATTAGTGTCCAGGGCCTTTGTGTACTTATGCTAATGAGAAAGCTACTGTAGGGCTTCATTTAGGCTAGAGTCGAGTCATTAATTCTAATTTTGTCCTTCTATTATATTCTAAAATAATGCTGTAATATTTCCATTTCCACCGCATCCTACGAGGCCATAGAGTACCATATTAGGGAATACAAGTATTCTCAAACGATACAGTAGCCCCTCTGGCAGTTTGAGTCAGATTACAGTGACTGATGTTTGTGCTGATAATAATGACTAAAAACAGAGTTTCACTTGCTTGTAAGATATCTAAATCTTTGGCAGACAAAGTTGGAGGGAAAACGGAGGAGAGAAAGCACCCTGAGGCGCAGCGTATCAGTCGGGGACAAAACACTGCTGGAGAAAAATGACAAGAGTTATCAGAAAGCAGCTGTTACAGATAGAAAACCCTCGTGTTTTCTGATCCGTCCCCCCTGCTGCTGATGTGCTCTGTGGCGTTAAACTGCTGTGCTGCAAACTCAGTTCTCTTAGTTTTGTGGGGTTTTTTAACAGATGCACTGTTATTTAACACGACTTCTCAAGAGCTCTCATTTTGGACTGTTTTGCTGTTGAATCAAACTCAATAATTTGTGCATCGTCATGCTAAAGCCCTCCCAGCAGGGGGCATAATCGAGCACTTTTACTGTGAAGCAACAGCACATTAAACAACACCTTGGCCTCTAAACACTTTGATTTCAAAATATGAACTTAATACAGTGTATGGCAGGAATGTATTGTAGTATTTCTGTAATTAAAATGTAAATTATGCTGAATCAACAAGTCAACAATTTATGGTGCCTTTACATGAAATACACTGTGTGTGTATAGATAAATAAAAATTAAAACTGCTAATCAGTTTGCTAGCTAGGTAGCTCCTGGTTTCTTTATCGACATCTCCTGGTTGTTGGAATGAAAATGTCTTAAAAGGAAGAACTGTGACTTAAACGGCAAAAAGAGAAATCTGTTAAGATGGATCAGCTTTCAAGGTGCTAAACTGCTATGTCAGTAATTAAAGATGTTTTGTTAATTCTTTGTGTTAGAATTAGTGTCTACAAGCTATAACTACAAAATGTAATTTTTGTTTTGACACTTTGATTGTTAATTATACTTTCCCCCCCTTGTTTACATCCACTTACACCGACACAGTTTAGGCCAAACAAAATCCAAAGTACATCTCACACACACACACACACACACACCGTGGGAACGGCAGCCAAAAAACCTGTGTCCAAGTAGAAGAAGGTTATTTGTATGTATGGCTACTACTCGCTGTGTTGCTGCACGTTCAACACAAAATGTTTACTAATGTGGAATGATTCATTGATTCAGCCCAGAAGGCCATTAATCACTGAAATGGTTGTTCTCAGTCGTGGCTTAGGTTAATAACAAGATTTATATGGGAAATGTGAAGCAGACTGATAAAACACTATCACTACTGGTCCTCTACCACAACAACATGTCCACAGGGTTTGTTTTTTTTCTAATTCAGTTTGTAGGATTTCTCTTCCTTCCACAGTGGGATATTTAATATTGCAAAAGTATTGAAGATAGAAAGCAAGTTGATTCTTAAAGGGACTGTTTGTAAGAATCAGAAATTGCTTGTTAACAGCTGACACCTGTGGCCGTTAAGTCAACGAAAGTCAGCGTCCCATTGCTCGCGCTTGTGCTCGCTCCACATAGACATGAACGAGTTTTTAGTGCTTCCGTGTAGTTTGTGTTGGAGTCTTGTCTGAACAGTGTACTGTAGTCACACGCGAACACACATGGGACACCGACCCGGTATGATTCATATGTGTAAGAAGTTACAAACAGTCCCTTTAAATGGAAAATGTCTTTAATGGTAACTTTGGTGTTTTTCAACATGGACCCTAGTTTCCTCATGTTTTTGTCTCTGAATAATAGGGACAACAATTTCTGTTGTTGGTCCAATATTTAGGGAGAGCACTGTAGACGGCAGCTGCTCACAGGCTGCAATGTAACCCTATAGGGGCAAGCTGGCAACCCCATCCACTCAAAGTGTTCGTTTTTGCCATGACAGGCTCTGATTGTTATTATAAGTGCCTGACATGGAAAGAGTCTCATTGTGAAATCTGGCAAGGTGACGTGTTGCCCGAAGACAACAGTGGAATATTGGAATACGTCCATGGTGGAAATGCGAGTGTCAGCCAGGAGTTTGTTGTGTTAGAAAGTGTACAAAGTACAGAAAGCAATTTTCAATGTCATGGCTGAATATGGATGAGATCTTTGAATTCCATGGCTGCCCATATTAATTTGAGCCAGAGTATACAGATATTCAGATTTCACAACGACACTTCTCCTTGAGCCGGACTTGGACACAATAACAAACAGACCGGATTAAAAGAAAGGTAAGAAATATATTTTTATTTCTCTGTAGGTTCCTTTCCATAATGTTGTCAGACACTTATAATAACAATCTGAGCCTGTCAGTGGCAAAAAAAAAAGCACTTTTAGTTAACGTAAAATTATGTTAACGCTGCTCACTTGCCCTCGCAGCTCGTTTTGCGGCTGCCGGTTACAGCGTTATCCCTCAATACTGGACCAGTTTCAAAAACATTTGTCCCCATTAGTCACGACACAAAAGCATGGGAAAATAGGATCTAGATTGAGTTACACTTTAATTGTTTGACCAGTTCAAATAATTAAGAGTAACATTATAAACTTAAAGTTAAATCACACTCATTGAATCTGTCCAAAACAATTTGTGTATTAATAAATTCCTTTTTAACTGCAGACATTTTTTGTGATATTTATTATTTAACACACAAAAATAATGCAAGGACACAAAGCGGCATGTAGCAAAAGATAGTGAATATTACAGTGGTAAACTATAAAAAATGATGAATGAAAATTAAAGTCATTTTATTTATTTATTTTATGTGAAGGAGTAGTAAATATTATTCATTTTCATTTTTAAAGTAACGCTGCATGAGTTAACACTTTTGTCCCCAGCACCAATTAGTCATTCGTACTTTTTTTTTAGTTTGTTACATGCCAATCCCAATTCACATGTCCAGTGCTTTGAAACATGACATATGAGTAGGATTACCATCACAGACAGTGGCTATATAATTACAGCGAATGACAGAACCCCCAATAGAGGATGTCATCTATCCCCAAACACAGATAAAACAACGATAAATTCTGCAATTCACGGGAGCTTCTTTAACTTTCCCCAGAATAAGTGCCCTCTCGCTGGGCTGAAGCAAACCACGATGCCCCCTTCGCTCAGACCGGGGGTGTGAGGGGTCGGCTGGTGGGATGTGCTCCTCCCTCACAAGGGTAGCGAGGTTTTTCAAGCATGGAGGTAACCACCGGTACAGGCTGTTTGTCCCACTCTCCCTGGAGAAACACATTTATGATGTTGGCGACAATTTTTCATGGGTTGCTTGGCAAAAAAAATGGGTAGTATCCTTGATATTTAGACTGCAGGTTTTATTAGATAACTTGCACAGTCGTTACTGTACAATATATCGAACCTGTCGTCAAAAAATACACTCGAGGCCGTTTCCTTGTGGTCTGGAGTGTATTTTTTATTTTATGGCACATAGCTTTTAGGACTGTGAAAAGGCGGCTTCCCACTCTTTTCACAAGGTCTGGTTCCCCAACATCAGCAGTGTTTTTGTGTGAAATTATTAGTGTTTTTTGCCACTTCATCTGTCAATTTCTTTCTGCCTGTAATGCTGTTGCTGATCATCTCATCATGCAGTGAAAGTGAAAACAGGTGTGCATCATTATCATTATCATTAGGTCCTCTAAGCAGTGGGTGACTGGACACTGTCAAGGTGATGGCAGCAAGGGTGAAACTTTTTCTTCTTGTGTCTATAGCTAAATTGAAAATGTCAGCAGTAACTAAGAAATATAAAATGATTGTTTTGTATGTTATTGCATATTCTTTGAAAGCTTTTCACCTGTCCAGCTCACTGTATGTTGTGTACGTCTGAGCAGATGGTAGGTTGCAGTTGGGAGAGGTTGAGAGGGTAAAATGCCAGTCACTTGTCTGCACCAGGAGAGTGTGAGGCTGAGGCTTTCAGTTGGTTTCAGCTGTAAGTTCTCATGAGATTTTGCCTCTTACCATTGTTGTTAAAGAAGACGTATTTGGACCATTTGTGCTTTTTCCCTTTCCTTTAATGTGTTATATAAGTGTTTTGTGTATGTAAAAGGTCTGCAAAGTTACACAGCCCAAAGTCCACGCCAAAGGGAGTTACTCTCCCCCCACAGAAACACTGCTCCTGAAATGCCTTGCTTGAAGTCCCGCCTTTCTTCTGTAACGTGGTGATGTCACCAAGTAACATATTTGCATAATAACCACCTAGTGGCTAGTTTGGCACGGCCTCAAACAAAGCTAGTTAGAGCGGAGCTGGAGCGGAGTCCGAAAAGTTTGATTCGGTTGACCAATCACAACATGGCGACTCCTCTGGTTGCAAAAAGATGTCCAATTGTATAAAAGTCTGAGAAAATGAGCCTACTCCTCACTTGATTTATTACATCAGCAAACATTGTAGAAATGAGTTTATGGTCTCAACTGCTAGTTTCAAGTCTTCTTCAATACAGCACGATGTTCATTTAATAAATTATGGTCCCATTTAGAGTCAAATAAAGCAGGGTATGCTTTAGGGCGTGGCTACCTTGTGATTGACAGGTTGCTACCACGGCGTTGTCCGTGTTTTCGTCTTCTAACTTTAACCCTTTCACAGTGTGTTTTGAGTTCATAAAAGTTAAATATAAACTATTTTGTTCACCTAAAAATATCTTATTCAGCGTTCGGTTGTACTTAGCTCCACCCTCTCGCGTCACTTCTAGGCACGAATGCATGCCTGTTTAGTAGTTTAAGTTAATGAAATAAATGCATTACAATGAATACTCTTGACAGCATCTGTGTATGTAGAGATCAAGCAGTATGCTTCCTTTCATGAGCCTCGTCCTGTGAGATCAGCTTACTGTATGTTACTTACTACACCTCTTTAAGTTATGCTCAATGTTTTCACCCAAACACTGGAATCTGTTCCTCTGTACATGTCGTGGTTTTGACTTGATGTCACACATCAAGGAAGAATTTTTTTTTACTGACAAAAATATTTGATCAAGGTGTCTACACATTTTTGAACTGTAATTGATTTATGTGCTCTGATCCTGTGTGGGTGTGTGTGTGTTTATATTACAAGTTAACAAGCTGCCCGTTCAGCTGATCTGACTATTCTGTCCAACTGATGTCTCCCTTTGAACTGGTTTAATTGGTGGTTTGGCAGGCGATTGTAGTGTGTGTGTGTGACTGGGGACTTACAGGAAAGAGGCGTGCACTGGACTGGTTGCAGTGCATGGAGATGGGGGCCGTGTTGTAGAGGGAGTCCAGCACTTCTCCGGTGAACTCGTCCCACTGTAGTTGAGAATACTGCTCCGTCACACTGACCTCGCCGCACACACACCGGTCGTTTCCGTGGAACCTGGAGGGATGGAGGGAGGAGGAGCGAGAGAGGTTGAAGGAAAGTCGATAAAAGAGGGAGGCAGAGCGAGATTGAGAAAGGAGGAAGAGATTGAAGAAAAAGAAAGAAAAAAGCAGTTTCGAATTGGCATTAGAGGAATGCTGGGGGGGGACACAGTTTCACTTTAAAGGACAAAGCATCTGGTTTTGGAGATTAAAAGAAGTAATCACATCTCTGGTTCCCGGGAGTGAAGGACAGATGGGGGGGAGGGAAGGGTGGCATGCTGAAAAATTGCTTAGTCACACAGGAGATGGAGAGGAAGATGCAAAATGGAAAAAGAATGAAGGACAAGGGGAACAAGGAAATGATTCTCGAGGAGAGAGACAGAGATGGTTTTGTGCGTGTGCTACCCGTTAATGAAGCTGAAGTATTTCTGCAGGTATTCTGGGTCGACGTGGCTCTTGCAGAGCTCCAGCTTAGTTCGAGGGTAGTAGTGAACGTAGTTAACACACATTTCCTCCATGATGCCAAAACCTCCCTGAGGACACAAAGAGATTTGGAGGAAGGTGTCGATATATAGCACAAAGAGATGTAGGGGCGGGGGGGAGATGGAAGGATTACGAGAATGAAGGAACTATGAAGGAGAGAGATTAAAGAAGGCAATACTCGAGATGATTCTGTTGCTGTTGGCAGTGCTCAAGGTGAACGTAGTGTGCTGCTCACCACTGTAGGCTTGCTCCTGTCTTCTGTGTTATAAGTACACTTTGTTACGAGGACGTCGCCCTGCAGGACCAGGAGCACAAACAACACCAGCAGTTCACCATGTTTTATGCTTAGCGAAGAGATAATTTAAGGTTACTGACAGAAAATTCATGTTTTTTTTTTTTTTTTTGCTTTGAGGAGCTCAGCTGCTGCGGTTTCGTCTCGTCTGTCTCCTGAGAACTTCAGCACCGATTTCACAGCCCCTATGTCCCTGTTTCCACTCCATTTAAGCACCTTATACAGCATGCGAGGTATTCTAATTCAATACTTTAAATGCAACGGGAGGGAAAAAATACATCTGAGGCGCTACCATTCAGAAGCAGTTGGCTGAGCTGGCAGAATAGTAAAATTCTTGTCTGAATGTAAAATCTGTACAGTGGAAAACTGAAAGCCACTTTTGTGAAATGCAGGCAGAGTAACTTTATACTTACGGGTAAAACATTCGCCATTTTCCTTAGAACTCGGATCGTCTATAAGAAAGAAGACAAAAACAGTAGCATTAAAGGGAAAAAACATTCATTTTGGGGATTCCAAACACTAAACCTAGAAATAAGTCTGTAATCTGCGATGTGACTAGAATGATGGTTTCACTGACAATGATCTTGAGTGAATAGAACAGCGGATTTGGACTTTTTTTTACAATGCATTTCCCTCTAGCAGCTTAAGTTGAGGCATAATTGGGCACTTTGTGATGTATTCCAAACGCAGCAAGATAAAAACACTGGTTGCTTTTGATGATTTCCTTGGAGGCAGCTTTCATAGTTATTAGCTGCGTGTGTGAAAAGGTCTATTAGCATTGCTGCGAATGCTTTGATAAAGTCTTCATATGCCTCATAATGAGGCTGCAGGATTTGAAACGACGACGCCACACAGGTACGCTCAGATTAGTCTGACATCAACAGCAGCTGGAGATTTTATCAGGCAGTCTAGCAGATGTCCTTCTATGCCCTATGTGCGTGTGTGTGTGCGTGCGTGTGTGTGTGTGTGTACCTGCCCCAGGATGTTGTGCATAAAAATAAACACAACAGATGTCGTTTGTTGTCTCTGAACAATGTTAACGTTGTTGTTTGTCAGTTTGGATGTCGAGTTGATCTTTCCTTTTATTCTGCTGTACTGTGGATGGAGATGATAGTGTGTGCTACACCTTATGAGGCCTAAATTCATGTCATGACTGATCTAGTTTGTGACTGATCATAGAAGGGTCATAACTTTTTATTGCACTGCTTTGTTGAATATTCAATTTTATTTGGTCAATCATGGCGTTCTACAGTCTGTTATTTCTTTATAGCAGACCGTTGCTATGTATAACAGACCGTTGCTATGTATAAAAGACTGTTGCTATGTATAAAAGACTGTTGCTATGTATAAAAGACCGTTGCTATGTATAAAAGACTGTTGCTATGTATAAAAGACAGTTGCTATATATAAAAGACCGTTGCTATGTATAAAAGACTGTTGCTATGTATAACAGACCGTTGCTATGTATAAAAGACCGTTGCTATGTATAACAGTTTGTTGCTATGGGCGCAGCTCTGATGTCGGACTCTGGCGGACCATTTTTGTCAAATTATTGATTTCTTCAGTAAGTAGCCACGTAATAAGGAGGATAATGCACAGCTGGTACATTGTACAGCTTGCTGTACATTATCCCTTACTAAAATGTAATAAATAAATACATACATTTAAATTTACATAATTATTTATTGTTAAAATAATAAATTGTAGGCCAGTAACTTGGCAAAAAAAATCATAAAAAATGAACAGGAATTACAATTCAAGTGTAAACCTTCTTAATGCAGCAACAAATTGGTCAAAACTCAAACAGGAATTAAAATTCCAGTATATAATGTATATAAACATAGAACTGGATTGACTAGATCGGCCCCATTGTCACCGATACCCGATCCAGCTATTACTTCTGGTATTGGTATCGGTACATCCCTAAATGTAATGTGTTATTCAGTTTTACTACGTGTTGCTTTTAAAATTCCCTTTCACTTTTACAACATAGTAGGCATAGTTGGGCCCCTAATGACCCACATCTATGGTGCTTATGGCGACCAATAATGCCTATTTAATGGACTGATAACTGTCAAATTGGGTGCTAATACTGTACAATGCCAGATTACAATGCACAAATGTGGATCTCTGCACCGAGTTCCCCTGGGTAAACTGAGCCCTGCTGTTGCTCACCTGGTAGTGTGTGCTGAAGTGCTGGTCTTCCTGCACCACCTCCAGCTCTTTGCCTTCCCTAACCAAAACCGTCCTCACCCCACGGCCCGCCAGGTGGGTGTGCAGCTGGGACGCAAATATATAGATTCCTCCTGGAGGAAAAGCCTAAGATGGACAGACACAGACTTTTTAAGGTCAAACCCCAACCAAGATTTGTGTGCTTTAGCGACAAAAACAGTGAAGAAATATGTAGCACACCAGCTGAAATATTCACTGTATACATACAGTGTGGGTACACTTAGAAGTGCAATATCCATTGAGGTAGAAGGTTTGTTGTTTGGGTGGGATAGCCATGATGGGAGTATAAACGAGGCCCAGCTCTATGATCCCTGCATCGTAACGCCTCAGACTCGGGGTGTAATGCAACCGTATCCCCGATGAGTCACGACGACCTGCGTGTAGAATATTATGGAAGATTAAAATATGTAACAGACAGCCAGTTTACTAGTAGATCATATTAAAAAAAACCAACCAGAATTATATTTGCACTGTCAACCCTCAAGGCATACATTGCTAATCAGGATCACACTGGTGTTTGCTGTTATTCTGGCTTGATTATTAGTGTCAGTTTGATGCAAAAGCCTTTGCTCTATCTCTGCTGAACTGCATGAAGAGATGAGATGACGCACACAATCATAACAGAAAAACAACTCTAAAGCAAGAAAGAAGTGTAGAGAATCAGAAGATGGTTGTGTAGGATATTATGCGTATTGTAAGGCCAGATCGAGATAAGGAAGGCGCAGTCTGTGGCGACTCGCACACCGGCGAGATCAAAAGGTATATCTGGAAAATTTTAAATGACTCGCTCTGTTGGAGATAAGCCCAGCTCTCATTCCGAAGAGATATAGAGAATCCACGCTGTTCGTGTAAAAAAGAGAAAGGAAACGACAAGAGTGCATGTGTTACAGCATGTGCTCGGGTTCAAGTGTTTACGTGTTGTGCTGTAAGTACCAGATATAAGGAGAGGGTTGTGGTAATGGACCTCCAGGCGAAGGAACCTGGAGGATCCTGGTCCGCCCATAGGCAGCCCTGCATGGGGAGGATAGTAGAAAGCCTGCAAGCAAACACACAATTCATTATTCCTCCCGTTTATGCACAGCTGCTTTGAAGTCACAGCAAAGACTCTTCTTCACATAGAGTACAGATGACTTAGAGCTGTTGAGTAAAAAAGATTTTTGTTCCTGACGTGCAAAAAGTCCAAATACGGATGCATTTTACCTACAAGTCATATGGGTCTTTGCCTTGGGTGTGGCAAAATGGCTCGCTAGCACCCCCTATTTAGTAGCCATTTGATAGGTATATGTAGCATGTGAAGAAGAAGTATACTGTAAACCCAACAGGAAGTCTGCCTTTTTTAATTCTAGGGGCATTCTTTTAACATTTCAAGGCCATTAACTAACTCCTTCGTCGACTTCAAATTTGGTCTGTACAGTATAAAGACCTTTGCGATGAAAGTGTATCAAACGATTGTGTTTTCATGCAACATTGTTGCCGTGGCGATGCGACCAAAAAGCGCCTTTCGCCATAAAACAGGAAGTTGTTGTAACCTCGGTGTACTTTTTTCCAATCCGCTCCAAATTTCTCAAGCATAATAATAGTCCATGCCTGAGGACATTTACATGCCAATATAGATTCATAGCCCTGCCCTCTTACATAACTCATGAACCGTTTGTCACAGATTCTTGCAGGGGTCGTTGCACTCAACAGATTTCCTGTTTCATTGTGCCTGCAGCCGAGTCGACCAGTGTCCGTTCATAGCTGCTCGCAGCTGTAATTTATTCCTGTGCTTCACAAATACAGTATTGTACATTTTATATCCTCACAATAACGTGTATATTGTTGTTATATTCTGTTTGGCATTGTATTATAGAAGACTGGAGGAAGACGCTTGTGGAGACTGACGGTGTCTTTTAGTTAAAGGAACCAAACTATTATCACACGCTGGGACTTTCAACCTCCGGTAGGCAGAATCTTTTTGGCATCATTGGGCAAGAATTCCATAATAACCTTTCAGCATATTGCAATTCAAGTGCTCTGAGAGATAACTAGATTTCTGCACCTCCTAATGGCTCTGTTGTCAGGCTTTAAAAAATCTAGCCTGTGACGGGAGACTTTGGTCAATCACAGGTCACACAGAGAGAGAGCGTTCCTATTGGCTGTTCATTCAACAGAGGCAGCTGTAAATCAACGGTGAAACTAGGCAGCGCTGATCAAATATTAATCAATATTCTGTTACTGTAATGCCTATTCCTCACCTCAAATGTTTTCAGAAACATCTTGTAGTGTACTGTTTAGCTGTTAAATGAGAATGTTTACTCCAGCTGGTGGGCGGTGCTTGGTATTTCCTCAATTTATCTCAACATGGCTGCCGGGTCACAAACTTTCTCATTTTACAGCTAAACAGTACACTACAAGATGTTTCTGAGAACATTTGAGACGAGATATAGGCATTACAGTAACAGAACATTGATTCATATTTGATCAGCGCTGTCTAGTTTCACCGTTTGATCGGAGTTCGCAAGTGATTGACAGCTGCTCAGAGACGGCAAGGCTCCAGCTTGGCTCTGATTGGTTGTTTTCCTCCGGTCAGTGAAATATTGCACATGCCAATTAGGAGCACCGGAGGACACAGAGGCAGATGTTTTTTTTTTTTCAGATTACCAGTCTCATACACTACTGTCAGGATATAGTGATCGTTTTATAAAAATTGCTCCAATTCTACCCACTGCTGCTTTAATGTACTTATGTCCCCAACACAAAAACACATTTAAATGTCTCAATATTTGAGGATGGAGCTGAGAAAACAGCATCCTCGCTCTTCACGTTCAACGTAACATTGTTAGAGGATGACAAAAAGAAGCCGACCAGATGTATATTCCTGTGCAAACGTGTGCCAATTAACTACATTCGTCTGGCCTTTCTGGAGTCTTGACAGGTGTGTCTCAAACTTCCAGTTGAGAAAATTTTCATGTCAAAATTCAATTTCCCAATCCACCTCTAACCAGTCCTCTTTACAATGTGATCCCGTCAAAGTGGCACATCTAAGGAATCACAATTATGTCAGTCTTATTCATCTTCTTGCCCACACTGCAGAGATAAGAGATTGTCTCTCTACTGTAGCTCTACCAGTGTGTGTGTGGTTCTCTACAATGTTTGATGATGGCCTCTAAAAATAAAGGCCTGCCTACTCACAGACTCCCAGCCACCCACTGAATCTAAAATTGTAACAGGAACAGATTGTAAGACAGAAAAGGAGATTTAAAACTGATTATGACACAGAAAACGGATCAGGAGCGCAAAATCAGTTCAGTCGTCGCATCAAATATGTTCCCTGTTGAGAACCCTCGAATGACTTTGAGGTCTTTTGGGGATTTACGAGCTGGCTCAAGCAATGTTTATTGATTATTTATACACAGAAAGGTTGAATTCTCATATGGATGCATACTCTGAGGTCCTCTTTTGCTCCTTGGATTCTGAACAGTTCTGTCTTTTGGTGACAAAAATTAATTTTCGAGTCACTTTTGTGTGTCAAACCTCCACGCTTTTATTAAAGAAGCTTGATTTAATCTTCATCATCAGTCACCTATTTCAGACCACCTTCTTCTGCTGATACACATAACTGAAGAGAGAATTGTTTCATTTAATCTTGTTTTATGTCATAAAAGTAAAATCCTCCGAGACTCGCTCTCTCTGCTACACACGCATCTCTTTTTCTCCGGTGCTGTCTTCTCTCTATACGCATTCTGACAGTGTTGAACATTATTGTTTCTCTCTTCTTTCAAACTTCCCCCCCACTCTTTCTCTCTTGTTTTGCGTGTTTTTTGCAAGGCCACGTTTCCCTTCTGATGCGGTGCCGGGGAGAATGAAACAACACTATTAAGAGGTGATGAAAGAGGCCTGAATATTTCCCACCTAATCTTGTCTTCACAGCTCACAGCCCACAGAAGGCATCCTGCTTGTTTTTGTTTGGCTGGCAGATAATCCAATCAGAGAGGGGCCAGGCTGGCTGTGATACAGCGGGGAGCGGAGCAGAGAAATATGGTGACAGGCTCGCCGTTCCCTGTCCTCTTTGCTTTATGTGACCAGCCGGCTGCTTGCTCACTCGCTCGGTCAGCCGGCTGGTTGGTAGCTGTGGTATGTAAGTGGGGTGATTTAATGCCTGATAGGTGACTAACTGAATAGCTGGATGAGGAAACAGGTGCATTTCTCCTGCGCTGACTATTTCAGTTGGGAGCTCTGTCTCAAAGAAGAAGTGTTTGTTTACACCCCAAGAAATTAAGATAAAAGTTGATCTCCAGTGGTTGCAGTAGTTTCCATTAGTTGAATTCAACTGATGGACTCAAAAATCAGCTTTTAGCTGGCTGTCAGGGTTGTAGCCAGGATGTTAGACATTGTTTTTGGCCACTTCACTCAACATCGACATATCACCTTATAACAAATGTTAGCAAACAGTTGCGCACATGCGGACTAACGTTAACGTTCATTTGGAGTCATGCTTCTGGCAGTGGGCAACTCCAGGGGTCTGAAAAGTGAAGCCAATGCTGAAGTGCCTTAAACTTGTATTCTTTCTAATAGCCAGCAGGGGGAGACTCCACTGGTTGCAAAAAGAAGTCTATGAGAAAATGGGCCTACTTCTCACTTGATTTATTACCTCAGTAAACATTGTAAACATGAGCTTATGGTCTCAATCGCTAGTTTCAAGTCTTCTTCAATACAGCATGATGTTCATTTAGTAAATTATGGTCCCATTTAGAGTCAAATAGACCGTAAAGCAGGGTATACTTTAAGGCGTGGCTAACTTGTGATTGACAGGTCGCTACCACGGAGTTGTCCAGTCTGGGAGTTGTCCGTGTTTTTGTCTTACAACATTAACCTTTTCATAGTGTGTTTTTAGTTCATGAAAGTTAATTATAACCTTTTGGGTGCCTAAAAAAATTGTATTCAGCGTTCGGTTGTACTTAGCGCCACCCTCTCGTGTTCACCAAAATGCCGAACTCGAGGCTTCGTAACGGCAGTCCACAAACCAATGGGTGACGTCACGGTGACTACGTCCACTTCTTATATACAGTCTATGCTTTCTGGCCACCTGATGACTGTAAGTCCACTATTCCCTCTCCTTGTTTGGTCTCCACCAACTCCAGAGGGAAATCCCTGTCTCTTAAGCTGCT